>CM032633.1:2983657-3155204 GCA_019097785.1 Fraxinus excelsior
GGTTGTTCTTCGCAATCCACAGAAGATAGGCGATTCCACCAAGCTAGGGGCTGTTGCAGGATAGCGGGGTTCTAGAAAAGCGTTGGTTATTGTAGCTGAAATTAGTGCAGGGGAGCACATAATTCATTAGAGCTGTCAGAATTGCAGTCAAAATATCAGATAGCACATGTCATCGTCTAGTCTGGTAGATTGTAAATAAAGAATCGTTTATAGTGGATGGAATGGCAAAGTGTCTGGAGTTTTTTTCCAGTTGGATTTCTCTGTGATCATATCGTTGTTCATTTACTCTTTAGATATATTGAATATATGATCTACGATATTTAAATTTAGGGTTAAACTGATGTGCATGATTAATCATCTAGAGATAATTAATTGGTGACATGTTTCTAATTAGTTAATAAATTTTTAATTTCACATATTACACTTATTCACCCCCCTCTAGGTGTTGTTAGGGTCGAACTGCGCAAATTTCAATTGGTATCAAAGTCTTAAATCGATTCCTGACCTTTATCATGTTATTCTAAATGAGTAATTCATTATTCGTCCTGTCATATTTTGATGGCGATAATTATGCTTACTGGAAGGTTAGAATGAGAGTCTTTTTAAAATCTATGGATGATGAGGAGTTAGCTTACCTGGCTAGAAAATTTCGAAAATGTTTAGAAAAAATATAAACCTCAAAAGAGACACAAAGGTAGTTGGAGTGAATTTAGAAGAAAATCTAAATCTGTGAGGTGCCAATTGTCGAGGTTTTGGCCACGTTATGAGTGAGTGTCCTAGCAATAGAAGAAATTCGAATAATGTTATGATTGCTACTCTCACTGATGACGAGTCTAACTTGGACAATCAGAGTGAGAAACCCACTCGTGAAAGTGGTAAATATATTGCCTTTACTGCTAGAATTAAGAATGGATCTGACCAAGGGAGTGAAAGATAAGAGGTTTTAGATAGTGATGATGATTCTGATAAAGAATCTGTGAGTGAGGAAGATATCCAAGATGCTTATGATAAGATGTATGAGGAGAGTCTTAAGATTCCTAGTAAAAATAAAGGCTTGAGCACGAAGAATAAGGAACTTGAATTGAAAAATGAGAAGTTAGTAGTGCACATTAAGGAGTCTATTTTGATCATGAATGAAGCTTTAGAGACTCAAGTTAAGAGCCTTACCAGGGAGCTTGAGAAGTCCTCTAGGAGAGTCAACAAGTTGACCACTAAGAGAGGGGCATTAGAAATCCATATTAAGAACCTTCTGAATGATCTAGAATATTCTAAATCTCAACTGCTTGCCTTTTTTAGTGGTTCTGAAAGTTAGATAACATCTTAGGAATGGGCAAGCCGTCTGGAAATAAGGAACGTCTAGATTTTAAGGAAAACAATACTAGTACTTCTAAGACCACATTTTTTCTTGCCATTGACCAGCCCAAACATGTGACTAACCCCAACCTTAAAAATAAGGGATTTGTTAGACAGATGCCTACTAGACAGCGTACAACCCATTGACTTAGGAATAGACATCTACACCCACATAACATTGGTCATAGGTTTATCTCTACATGTTTTCATTGTGGTGAGTTATGACACATAATGCCTAGGTGTCATCATTTCTGAACATAAATAGAAACCGGACTTAAATAGAAGTAAGAATCAGGATTGTGTTGATCATATTAACTTCCTTACTAATCAAGTAAGTAAATTGGCCGAATTAATGACAGGGATGATCGGAAATATTCATGTCACTAGGCAAGTATGGGTGAAGAAAAGTGATCTGAAAAATTATGAAATAAATCACGGTGCTCTTAAAGGTAAGAGCATTTGCATACCTAATTGATTAGGTATTTTTGGTGTATGCTCGTACTTTATCATTATGTGACATTGATTTATGCATGCATCATATTTATTTACTTGTTCTCATGCATTTTATTTTATATTCTTGTGTCTTGCTTGAATTTTTATATGTTTTGTGTGCTAGTGCATTCATGTTCTTATACGAAAATCAAACAAACACATTTTCTTTTCTTGCTTTGGTTTAAACATTTTTTTAAATAAAAAAAAGGGGATGTTGATTTGGAAATTGATTTTACAGCATGATATCCATTACACTTGATTTTGTGGTTGTAATCAAGAATGAGTTTATTTAGTGAGCTGTAATATAATTTTCATAACTAACTTAGGATACTTATAGAATATTTAATATAGATCTCTTCATATACTATCTACACTGCACACACTATGATCTGACAGTGGGACTTTACCACTTGTGTGAGATTTAAGATGGCAGTCACATGTTAGTAGAGCGACTTTGAACATGAATTGATCATTTTTATTAGACCTAAGCTCAATATTATCCCTGCATGAATCAATATCTGTCTGAAAATAAGAATAGTAAATGACTCAATATCTTAATGCTTCTTTTCGAAGCCTACTTAACTTGAGTAATTAAGCATGTGGAGTTTCTCATAACCTGGTACTTATGATCGTCTGACTTAGATTAACTGGTCTAAAGCTCGTTACATGGATTATGTTATATATATAAGCATTCCTATTGAAAGTTGTGATAAAAAGAAAAATATTTGTGTTGTAAGTCAAAGGGGAAAAGAAATTCTTCATTAGAAATAAGCTTTCATATGTATGTTCTAATGTGCTATACGATTTGACTTTCATAAGTAAATGAATATACTTATTAGCAGTTATGTTTAACATGTCTTTTCTCACAAATTTAAGGTTTGAAGTCCTACTGTCAGAGGATTAGTGACACTTAACATATATGAGTCACTTATATCATTTACTCCATAGGTGCTTTAAGTTGGAATCGTGAGAAAGTTTACTGTTCACTGCATATATTTGTGATTGCTTAAACCTACATTATTAAGATATTGTGTGATTTTATTTTGTCCCTTGTCGTTTTGTGACAAAAAGGGAGAGAAAAATTTTGATTTGATTTGATATCATATTTTTTGAATTGCATTTATGATTTGCATTTTATATCTGAGGGGTTGTTGGGTAAGACATAGATACATTTAAAAATTGATCTCATTTTATGTCTGAGGAGTCGTTGGGGTGAGACATAGATATATTTACCTAGTATTTAAACACATTGAAAGTTTGCAGTTAGGGGGAGCACATGCATATTTGTTTGAGTTCAGTTTCGCTAAATTAAGTTTTTGATATTTTTACAATGTCAATTTTCGTTTTGATATGTTGGGTTGCATTGATATTGTGTCTTAGTTTAGCTTATGATTTAAAACTGAAAAATATGCTATTTGAGTTATAATTGCCTAAAATTGAACTATTTGAATTGTGATTATCTTTGATCATGTTTTCCACATATTTTACACTGGTATTTGAGTTGTTTATTTAAGAAAACAAGTACTGCAGAGTTCGTTCAAGACAGTTTGTAGTCTAGGATGTGTCATTGTTTTGAGTTTGTAACTTTTATTTTATTACTGTCTTGACAAAGATTAGTATTTTGTTACAGAATGCTAAAGGGGGAAGTTTGTTAGGTTTTAGTTGATTTTGTAATTGGCAAATTTTGTGAACAAAATGACTTAAATTGATAGTATGTAAAAATTCAAGGAGTAATGTGCAATTTGTTTAAAAGTTAGTTAAATAGGTCGGAACAAGGAGAAAAACGGCGCGGGTTTTCGCTGGACTGTTACCAAGGGTTGGTTCGAGCTACAAAAGCGAAAACATCGTCGCTAGACTATCATCCATCATTCGCTCAAGCGATACGAGAAATTTTTATTTAGCGTTTTAAATGTTTTTTTCCCGACCCATCTTTTTTCTACCCTACCTATAAATATCAAATAGCCTCAGAACGAGATTTTCCAAGGTTGAACAATAAGTAAACACTGTGCTGTCATTATTCTTTTATCTCCATAGGTTTCAACCTTCACGTTTCTTTGAGAATCACTCTTGGTAGTGAGAAAAACTTCAGATCCAAATCCAAATACCAAAAATCACACTTCATATATATCTGTCAAAGTTGTTGAAGATCAATGAATGTGACTGGAGTTTCAGTCTGCGAAGAACGGGTTGTTCTTCATGATCCACAGGAGAAAGGCGATTTCACCAAGCTATTAGCTACTGCAGAATAGCAGGGTTCCAAAAAAACGTTGGTTATTGCAGATGGAATTGGTGCGGGGAGTGCAGAATTCAGGAGAGCTGTCAGAATTGCAATCAGGAGATCAGATAGCACATGTTGTCATCTAGTCTGGTAGACTGTAAGTAAAAAATCGTTTATAGTGGATTGACTGCAAAGTGTCCGAAATTTTTCCCAATTGAGTTTCTCCATAATCATATCATTGTGCATTTAGTACTTTATATATATTGAATGTATGATCTGCGATATTTAAACTTAGGGTTTAACTGATGTGCATGATTACTCATTTAGAGATAATGAATTGGTGACATGTTGCTAATTAGTTAATAAATTTTTAATTCCGCATATTATACCTATTAACCCCTCTCTAGGTGTTGTTAGGTTCGAATTGCGTAAATTTCATAGAGGAAACATGTAGAAGTGTATGTTGTCTTCCTTGTGCAATCAGTTGAGAGTTCAAGGAATTCAAATTCAAGTGTATTTAACATTTATTATATGGAGACATAGGAGAAGTATAAAGGAACAAGAGTAACTGATGCAGAAATTTTTCAATTTTTAAGGAAAATGAGATAATGTTCATATGACAAAAAATCTATATTTTGACTTGAAAAAAATCTCTGTTTCTGTTTTAGTATAAAAATATTATTTTCATTTAAATATTTAAATGGTGTTACACTTGTAAAAAAATCATGCTCGAGGCCTTTTAATAATTAGTCGTCTAGGGCCTCTAAATTCTAGGGGCCAACCCTGTCTTTTTGTTCCTGGCATTTCCAAATATTTAACCGTCCTTGCTCTAGAGATTTGAGACCAAATTTAAGAAATGCTTTCTGTTTGTAGGATTTATTTGTTGCCCAATCAGATACAACTTCAGACACTGTGGAATGGGCAATGGTAGAATTATTGCAAACCCCCCAAAAAGATATTAAAAGTAAGAAAGGAGCTCAGGAATGAATGGACTGATTCAAGCATCAGACATTTCAAGTCTCCCATACTTTTAGGCTGTGGTTAAAGAAACATGTAGGCTTCACCCTGCTTTCCCCTTTTTACTACCTCACAAAGCTAATGTTGAAGTAGAGATCAATGGCTACGTAGTTCCTAAAAATGTGCAAATTCTTGTGAACGTTTGGGCCAGCGGAAGAGATTCATGGACTTGGTCAAATCCTGATTTGTTTATGCCTGAAAGGTTTTTGGATCGCAAAACTGATTTCAGAGGTCAAGATTTTGAGCTCATTCCCTTTGGTGAGGGGAACAGGATATGCCCAGGTTTGCCTTTTGGCCATCGTATGGTGCACCTCATGCTAGCCACTTTGATATGCAATTTTGAATAGAAACTAGAAGAGGGATTAAAACTAGAAGAAATTAACATGAGCGAAAAAATTTGGACTTACTGTACAAAAGGCCACTCCTCTCTAGGCTTTTCCTGTCAAATTGTGACCTTGTGCATATATCCCTGAAGATTGTTCCACTTGAGTTATATATTAAATCATAAATAATAAATTATCCATTTTTTTACAAGTCAAGTAGCCGTTTACTGTAGACGAAAAGAAAATGTTGTCATATAGATCAACTTCTTGAGGCTTTTCCAATCAAATTGTGAACTCGTTTTCTTTGGTTTTTAGGTTAAGAGGGTTTTGACCTTTTTTTTTTTTTTTTTTTTTAATGTTGAAGAAGGCACAATTTGATAACATCTCATGTGATAGAAAAACATAAAAGGATTATCGATCCAAAACATTATCAAATTCTTTTTGTCAAACCATTTTTCAAATATTACCATCCATGTTGAAATCAATAAGAATGAAAATAGGGAAGCATAAACATACCTTGATCCATAATATTCTGATTATTTGCATGAATGGGTTGGAATCTTTCAATTAATTGGTGGTCTTCACTTCAATTTTGATCTCTATTGAATCTCAAGAACACACCAACAATTGGGGATCATGACCCCATATAATCATAAGATAATGAAAGGTCATTATCTTTCATTTGTTTTTATAAGATAATGGTAAGGTTGGTGAGTTCCCATGAGCTAACAATTCTATTATTTCCAACCATAGGCATAACAAGCGCGAGGTAAATGGGTGTATTTCTTTAATAATGGACATGTGATTAGCGCATCTAGAAGCATGAGAGCAAGGAAATCTCATACAATCTTCTCATTTCTGTTGATCTGTCCTTGAGTGCAGGAACAGATCCATGATCGAACTACAAATCGAGCTAAAAAAATTACACATGAAAAATTCTTTTACACCAGGACAAAGGAATAGGCATCAAAGGCTATTTGATTCACGCGGAATACAAAAAATTGTGCGCACATGAGCATTCAATTTATTATTTTTCGAAGACTCGAGTACTTTTATTTATATACAATAAGATAGAATCCTATTCTATAATAAAATTTCAAAATATCATAAACTATAATATTGATTATATATATATTTTTTTAAAGACTTTATTATTGTTCTCGTTATCGTATAATATTCATTGTTTTGAAAGCAAAAAGTTAATACCATTTTTCTTGTTTTGAATCTACTGTCTACGCTACTTTTCTCGATAATAATACATATTTTTTTTCTTTTATTTGCCTGAAAATTATTTAAAATTACAAGAAAATAAAATGGGGACATAAGTGGCCATCTCCATTGATGCCAATTCAAGATTTCAACAACCAAGATTTATTTGAACACTGAATTGAGCATAGTGAAGAAGCTCTATTGTATTGGTGAATTGGGAAAATATAGCTCTTTTTTTACCCACAACCAAAGCAATATCAATTTGGTATATTTTTAAACTTGAAAAACATGAAATTACTATAAAATCCCAAAGTACTTTTTATTTATTTATTGGTCTAGAATAATTAAAATAATATTAAAAAAGAAAACTCCTTATTACATTTAAACGAATCCTCATAATGCCTGAGGCTTAACCTCTATGCTTTGCCACACCATACATGTTTCAAAACCTTGACATTAACACATTGCTAATAGAAAAGTTAAGAAATCATTAGTACATTTATCTGATTTGACAACTTTTCAAAAAGTTTCGACGAACCTGATTGCTGAATACTCCTTGGTCCATTCGACAATGAGATTACAATTTGATAACGATGGAATTTTTTTTTTTTTTTATATTGATAATTGTAATTTCTATATATAGTGAAGCTGAATTTTTAGCTCCCCATAATGCAACTAATTGTTTTATCTACGACCTATCCAACACTTAGCCCTAAGCCGAAAGGATAGATTTTGTTCACCGGCCATCAACTTTGCATGGCGGCTTTTGCAGTCATACAGATTTCTTACCTAGGCGATCCTATGGGCTCGTCTTGGTCGGCTTGCACGAGTAAATTACTACTCAACTTGTGTCCACGGCTTGATTCGGACGAGAGCAAGGTGATCTCACCTCGTTAGTGAGGCGAGCCGAGCTCACAAACGAGCGAACTATTCGTCCCATTTAACACTCCAACCTTAAATTGAACACCATTCTATATATAGAACCTGCCTTTTGGAAAACTAATCTCTTCCGCACATTATTCTCAAAAGGGTAAAGTCCCTTTGATGACTTCATCAGCATTATGATATAACAATACATTAGTCCCGTCATGTGATTAGCAAGTAATTTAAAAACAATTTTATTCCTGTTGTCTTCAGTCTATTCCGTTGACAATGCTCATGATTAATATTAGTTAGCTAAGTGAAGTTTGTTCAAGTACCAACACAAATTCAGAAATATCACTTCAACGGTTCCTATGGAGTAGGGATGACAACATGACGTGTATAGAATGAGTAGTTCGTTCCCACCCGTCTCATCGGATATTTTTGTCACGTTGCCTCATCCTCATACCCGATTGAAATAGGACGGGAAGGGTGGGGTGGGGTAGGTGGGTAGGTTTCATGTCCCATTTATCATCCCTTTTACTTTTTATTTATTTATTTTAGTTTTTTGCTTTTATTTTTGTATATCTTTAATTAGTAAATTTTTTTTTTTCCAATTTATTAAGAACAACTTAGTTCTCTTTAAAAATGATGATAAATCTTTTATTTTTATTTGATAAAATGTTTAAATTTGAAAATAACTTTAAACGAGCGGATGGCAAGGCAGATAGCGGGCCGTGGGCTATGTTTTCCATACTCGCCCCATATCCGCTTCGGGGGCAATGACTTATGTCCCGTCCCTGCCCCTTTTACCTGGTTAGACGGGTAATTCTCGCCCCATGTAGGACGGGGCCACACTGGTATCGGATTGAATTGATTTTTTTGTCATTCCTAATAGTTCCTTAATTAATGTCCACAAGAAGATTGTCATATATATCATGATACACGTAACTATCAATTTCAGAAATCGGCCTAGACATCAACTTGAAAAGGTCGAACATTAAAGGATCGAGAGTGGTTAAGTTGTCATGTCTTCATTTATGCATGTAACTATTTTTCTCCTTTTGAGTGTATAATACACTTTGTACTGGGCCATTCCTCATGACCATTTTACAGGGTAGGGTATCTTGTGTCGTGTTAGACTTTTACATTAGTGAGGATTCACACTTTGTTATAATGCGTGTTATAATGTTTAGCGTGAGCTTTAACCTATAGTGTAAGACCTCTTAGGTTGATGTGAGGTCATCTAGCACGAAAATGCGTATTGTTGAATATAAATTCATGCAATTTGGTTCAAGTTCATCAATTTGGAGCATTTTTTCTAGGCATACTTCATCAAATCACCGTGCTACATTGACATTTTCTCGTGCCATGTGAAGTTTATAGGTTGACATCATGTGAGTAATGCATTATATTTAAAAGTCAAAACTTTGATATTTTTCCATGTACTTTTAAACTTTATTTAAGATTGCCATCCTATTGCTCTTTTTAAATATAACTATATAAACCATAAATAAATTAGTCAAACACATGCATAAACATGTATTGAATAAGTTCACATCGATGGTCAACTATGAACAAATCAAATGTAATCGTGAAAACCATATTCGTAACAAAACAAATGACCATATAAGCAAGAACTCCATAGTCGCATCTTTAGTCTTTTATAATTTAAAATATGATATTAATTGAAGAGCGAATAATGAATTATAATTATCAGTGGTAATATCGTCCAAAAATATTTCTTCAATCTCCGTACGGTTAATCCGAGTCATCCTATATCAAAGGGTGACCTGTAATGATATGACACAATCGATGAATACCCTTAGGCCAGATGCATGAGGCTCAACTTCTGAAGATCGAGAGAACTTCATGATCATATTTGCTCAATTAGGACAGTTCAAAGTAATAATGTCCACGACAGCTGACTATAGCAAAAAGTAGTGTTAATCTAGAAGATTTGACATTTATTTTTTCCCCTGACGGAAGAAGATTACCATTGTACGTGAGTATCTACAACACCACCTTATGTCTTTGATAATTAAGGACATTGGAAATAAGATGTTAATTTAATGAATCTTGTTACAAGTACATAAATGTTTATATAAAGATTAAATATTATCACATTGCACTTTACTATTTGCCAATTTAAAATGCAGTTAACTTTTCCATCCGCGTCATTTTATGTAATCTTTTATATACAATTAGCTTTGGCCCCAGTTAGTACAATTATTTGCAAATTTCCTAATTGAGCTTTTAGATTTATGTTCCTAATTTGCAAATTTCCAAATTCTAAAGTAACGAAAGCTGAGCTGACTATAGCTAGGACATCAATCTAGAAATTGCCTCTTTTTTCCTGATAGAAAGAGATTATTATTGTACGTGTGTGTATCTACATCCACGTATTATTTCTTCGATAATTAAGGACGTTGAAAATAAGGTGCAATTCCTAATTTAACTTTTTAGATTGAGTTCTTGAAGTTTTCTTCCTACCTTTGTCGACCAAAATGTTGTATCAAATGTGTTGACTCCAATAGATTGCTAGTGAGCAACGAGCACCAATTGATCGGGTATGCTCTATCGGCGTGTCCCAATTCCTCTAGTTATGGTGTTCCGAACTTGCTTTGGACTTTGTGGCTAAGCTTGATTGTTTATATTAAGACTTTATTTTAATCTTTACGTGTCAATATTCCAATATTACGAAAGTAGTTGAAACCCTTGTATAATAATTGTTATTCCAAAATTTCTCGATCTGCAATCCGTAATTTCCATATTTTAACGAGATTTTGATGAGGTTCTAAGATTAATTCTCTCCTTGTACCTAGGGTCCAAGGGTGGAGTTAGAAAGATACGTTAGTGTGGGGAGAAATTTAATTTTTTTTTTCAATGATACCATTCGAGATTTAGTTTAAAAAGTTAAATTCATAACACTCATAATAATGTGGGTCAGAATATATTTTGGGACACTCATAACAAAGTTCTAACAAATATATTTTTAGCTAATAAAATTAAATATAGAGCATATTACTTATTTTGATAATAACTCTTAGAATAATATTATAAGACTTGGATATATGCATTTTACAAAAAATAGTATAAGCAAATACACATTCAATACAAAAATATTTTATATTTTAATTGTCAAAAATATTTCTTGACTTCATATAATTTAATATCAATCTGTCCGTGTAACATTTCCGGGCATGATGTATCAAAATAATTCAGATTTTTTAGTCATTGCAACTATAGAGACCTAATATTATATAAGTCATGAGTCGATTATAAATCCGTTCAATCCGACCTGGCTACTTTAATCATTGTTGACAAGTTGTCTCAAACCGACCAACCCAACTCAACCCGATTGATACTTGATTTGATTGGGTTGGGTTGAGTTTCAACTTTTACATGGATTGTGTTGGGTCAAATTATGATCAAACTAATTATGTTGGGTTTGGGTTGAGGAAAAAATCGACCCGACCCGACCCACAATGAGACCATTAGAAAAAGTAATGCTCGTAAATTTTGAAGAGAGAAAACTGACATTTTGTTTCTTGTTTAGAAAAAGGAAAATGATAGTTGGAAAAATAAAAGATCAGATTATTATATTGGATCATGATGTGTGATATTTAAATGTGCGCAATAAATTTTAGGGAAAAATGCATGGATCATGCTTTTTCTTTCCCAAAATCACAAATCAGGTCCCAAGTTTTAAATTTGCAAAAATCAGGTTTTTCAAAAATTAATTAATTATATTTTACAATTCTATTAAATTAAATATTTAACTATAATATAATATAATTAACCCACCCACCCACCCACCACCTCCAGCCCCACCCCCACTGCCCCGGCCACCGTGACTATTCCGGCGACGGCGACTACTCCGGCGACCACTCCGGTGATCGTTCCGCCGCCACTTAATTCCGGCGATTGGTCAGATTCCGACCAGTATAGGTCACAGATTTTTAAAATTTGTCCTTCACAGATTTAGTATAGGTCACAGATTTTTAATTTAGTCACAAGTTAAAATTAGTATAGGTCACAGTTTTTTAATTTAGTCACAGATGTCACATATTTCCAAATTTGTTAATCACAGATCATATATTTGTTGGTCACAGATTTTTTATTGATCACAGGTTAAGAAGTTTTGTTGGTCACAGATCAAAAAATATATATGTCCCAGGTCACATATTTTCAAATTTGTGAGTCACGGTTAAATAGCTAAGTCACAGACACCAAAATAATCAACTATAGCTAGGTCACAGATACAAAAAAAAAAAACACCACAATTCAATAGCTAGGTCACAGACACAAAAAAAAAACTACAACAATAATAGCTAAGTTACAGACATCAAAAAAATCATCAAATATCAATAGTTAGGTCACAGATACACAAAAAACCACCAAAAAAACCCATCGCCGTCGTTGACCCCGCTACAACAATAAAAAAAAAAAGCCCACCAACCCACATATCACCATCACCACCACACACCCCACCACAACAACAAAAAACAACCACCACCCGATCACCATCACTACCACACGACGTCACCACCGCCCAAAACATACCACCACAGATCCAACACTTCGACAACCACACATCCCCAGATGCAGTCCACTACCACCGCCACCCACGGACCCGCCGGTTGACACTGCCAGAGAGCGGCGTCGACGCCGCTCTGCCCTCCCACAGCAGCGTCGACGCTGCTCTCTGGAAGCGGTGTCGCCGCTGCCAGAGAGCAGCGTTGACGCTGCCCTCTCTCAAGCAGCGTCAACGCTGCTCTCTGGAAGCGGTGTCGCCGCTGCCAGAGAGCAGCGTTGACGATGCCCTCTCACAGCAGCGTCGCCGCTGCTAGAGAGCAGCGTAACGCTGCCAGCTGCTGTGAGCAGCATCGACGCTGCTCACAGCAACGTTGACACTGCCGACGCCGGTAGTGCTGACACACCGGCAGGAGGGGGCATGGGAGGGGGAGGGTGGAGGGAGGAGAAGACGGAAGAGAGAGAGAGAGAGAGAGAGAGAGAGAGAGAGAGAGAGAGAGAGAGAGGCAAAAATGATTAGGGTTTGGGGAATGGGATTGAAATATAGTGGGGTAGGTGGTATTGTGTGTATATAGATTAATTTAATTTTAAATAATATTTTAAATATTAATTGTGAAATTAAAACAAACCTGATTTTTAATTAAATAATGCTAAAACCTGATTTTTGAAAATGTAAAACTAAATAGCTGGTTTTAGGTAATTACCTCTAAATTTTATGCCATTTATATGAATTTTTTTAGAAATATTTGTATTTTCAATTTTTATTAGATTCTTGTGTTTGCATAATAATTCTAATTTAAAGAATTTTGTAATTATAATTATAATTATAATTTTTATTCAACCGGTCAATTATTTTTACATAATTTGAGGCCCTCATCAATGGGGTCTTGGACGATTGTCTCCACCGCCTATAGTCAGGGTCGACCCTACTTCTACCGTAATTTGGTCTCCATTGCCACAAACAAACATTGATGCAATTGAACGATATATGTGTCAAATTGTGACCTTCAAATGCATAATGTGACAGTCACATACTAATTAGGCCGCGAGATTTTTATATAAATGTGATAGTCACATACTAATTGACAGTCATTTTATATGATCGTGTTTTTATTTTTTTCCTTTAAATCGTGAGCTCTTGTTTGAAAAATGAAAATGCGAATTAGATGAAGTTATGGATACGAGATTTTGATAATTGCAGTCACTATTGTGACCTTAAATCTGTTTGTGCTTCCGCGTTCAAATGGTAATATTTCCCCTTTAAGTTGCAATGTTAGTGTTGCGCGACTTTAGAATCACATTTGAGAGAGTATAATGAGAAATAATAGTAAAAATCCGATATATTAATTAATTGATTTCTAAAGTACATGATTTTCAAAAATAATTCTCAGTAGCTTGATTTCCCAAAAATAATTGGGGGCAGGGTTCTGCCTCATTTTCTCAAAATAATATATTAGCTCACAAAAAATCCATAAATGGCCCAACTCTAACTCGTCCTAACATTTGATTTTAGTTCTGCCCCTGGTTGATAGCTAGGAACTCTTACCCGATGGCGAAGTGGGCTCACCGGTCTTCAAGGGACGTATGTGGCGCTTTATCAATTTAAGAGCATGTTGGAGAGCGTTATCAAGTGCCACTACAAAAAAAAATCGATTTCGCGACAAACAAATGTTGTCGCAAAAATTGAGTTTTTGTTGCAAAAGTAATTTAGCGACAACAATACGTTCGTTGCGGGTATTGTCGCTCTATATGAGTCACAGAATGTGTTTTGCGACGACTTTCGTACATTCGTCGTAGTAACAAAATCGCGACACTATTTGTTTGACGCAAAAAATACGAAATGGCAACACAATATCTGTAGCCATAATGTCGTCGCGATGTATATATGTCGCAAAAAATTTAAAGGGTGACAAGTGTATTTGTCGCAACTAATGCTCCAATAAAGTTTTTACGACAAATATGTTCGTTTCGAATGTTGAGTTACCGAACATATTTTGCGACAACTTTCGACCATTCATTACAGTAACAAAATCGTGACACTATTTGTTTGACGCAAAAAACATGAAATGACAACACAATATTTGTAGCCATAATGTCGTCGCAATGTATATATGTCGCGAAAAAATTAAAGGGCGACAAGCGTGTTTGTCGCAACTAATGTTCCAATAAAGTTTTTACGACAAATATGTTTGTTTCGAATGTTGAGTCACCGAACGTATTTTGTGACAACTTTCGACCATTCATCGCAGTAACAAAATCGCGACACTATTTGTTTGATGCAAAAAATACGAAATGGCAACACAATATCTGTAGCCATAATCTCGTCGCAATGTATATATGTCGCGATTAATTTAAGGGCGACAATTGTGTTTGTCTCAACTAATGTTCCAATAAAGTTTTTACGACAAATATGTTTGTTTCGAATGTTTAGTCGCCGAACGTATTTTGTGACAACTTTCGACCATTCATCGCATTAACAACATAGCAACTTTCGACCATTCATCACATTTACATGCAATTTTATCAATATTAGCCTCATTCTAATAGGATGAAGGTCAATTTTCCATACCATGGCTAAGTCCCACTGTGTACTGGTAAAAAAGTGAAACAACTAAGTGTCTTTAAATTGGAATTGCACAAGTATAATAGAGTAAATTTCAACAGTTCTACCATCTAGCTCTCATATATCATCTTGAGCATCCCTTCCTTCAACAAAATCAATGAAAGCATGGGGTCTTCTTGCAACCCATACACTGCACAAATCATTAAAATTTAAAATAAGAAAAAGAAAAAAAAAGCTTGTCAAAAGATAATAGAAGATAAGACAATAGTTACATGATAGAGCCCTAATGAATACTTACAAGCAAACTAATACAATAAAATGTTGATTCACCTTTTAGGAGGAAAAATCGTGAATCTAGCTATCTTTGCTGATTTGTTCTTTAGTCAGGGATCGATCTTATCTCTTCTGGTAGAAGATATTTATTTTTCAATTGTTTATAGTTACATTAGGACAAGCTGACCATCTTCTTGATGTGAAACATAATTAATCCAGTGAGTTCCGTATAACATAAAAAATGCACTTCTATTCCAAATCAGAAAAAGGACAATTATGAAAATGCTTATGTTTTGACAAATAGAAACAAAAAACCCATCAACCTAAAGGATAGCACACTGTTAAGGTAACAATAATATGGAACAATAAGCCAAAAATGTATATCATACCTACTTAAATGAAGCCTTTATAAATACATATCTGATAATGATTTTCAATCAAAGAAGCAAACATATAAATCAAAATAGTTCATAATTCTATATTAAGATATAAATGTTTCTACCAGAATTTCCCTTCATATCTTCATGGTATTTTAACATAGTCAAGAGGAATATATGCCAAAATAATACAAAAATTCCATCACAAGTTTAGTTATAGCCCACATTCCCAGTAACATACAATAGTAAAAACTCTAGCTTTTCACCTTGTGATAACTCCAAAAGTGTAGAATTCATCTTCAAGTACTCGTTTAGTTACTCACGGATCCAAGTTTCCGACATACACCCAAGACGTCTTCAATCAAAACACCCTGATAAAGGAGACCAATTTAACATTATTCACGTATATGTTCTCATTTTCAAATCAAGTGACTCAAAATCGAACATATATTGGATTCAATAACAATAAATAAAATCCAAAGCAACAAGGAAAAAATTATTTCAGAAAATTGGTCTTTGACGCTTAACAATACAAAATAGCCCAAACCCAAAAACATGAGATGTACATATACAATTAAACATTAAAGAGAAAACCACAACAATTCTAAGAGAAGTTCAAATTCAAAATAAAGTAATCAAAGATTTTCTAAAAAAGGAAAATCACTCACAGCAAAAACAAACGAAGGAAAAAAACCAAAATGGACTTCAAAAAATTTACCAGCTAAGAAAGAAAATTACCAGTTCATAGCCCAAGAGTTGAATCACAAAATGGACAGTGCTAAAAAACATCTCTGATTATGATTTAGCATGTCATCGCCTATTGATAATTATGATTTAGTTAATTATTTGCTTTAATTGTGAGACAACTATTTTCCTTTGTGGATTGGTTTGACCGAGTAGTCCTTTTTTGTATGTTATTATGTGATTGAAAGTTGAATCGTATAATGCATTTTTCTTAAATTTTTTGGGAGTAAACTTTTTTTAAAGATATTTTACTACCTTTTTTTTTTGGAGACATTCTTTATTATTTATCGCAACTTCTCACATTTCATAACAACTGTTTATGTCACCTTATATATTTTTGGGTACTTATTTTTTTCATCACAATCTTCGCGACACATTCTAAAAATGTGTCACGTTAAGTCACTTATTGCGACAACTTTTTGTATGTCGCGAAAAATCTTATCGCGAAATCACGATTAAAATTTTTAGCAACAAATATTTATTATCGTGAAAACTAGACCCTATTGCATCACAAGCATTTAGTTGCAAGAAATAAATGTTTGTCGCCATAAGTTTCCCACCAAAAATATTTTGGCTTCCCTCGTATTTTTGGCGACATTCTTTATTATTTGTCGCAACTTCTCACACTTCACCACAACTTTTTATGTCGCCAAACGTTTTCTGGTACTTATTTTTCTCATCACAAACTCCGCAACAAACTCAAAAAACGTGTCACGTTAAATCACTTATTGCAACAACTTCTTTTATGCCGTGAAAAATCTTATCGCGAAATCACAATTACATTTTTTAGCAACAAATATTTTTTATCTCGAAAAGTAGACCCTATTACATCATATTACATCACTTATCCCTCATATTTTTTGCTACATTCTTTATATTTGTCGTAACTTCTCACATTTCACGACAATTTTTTATGTCACCAAACATTTTTTGGTACTTATTTTTCTCATCACAAACTTCACGACAAACTAAAAAAATGTGTCGCGTTAAGTCACTTATTGCAACAACTTTTTATATGTTGCGAAAAATCTTGTCGCGAAATCACAATTATAATTTTTAGCAACAAATATTTTTTATTGCGAAAAGTTGACCTCATTGCATTACAAGCATTTTGTTGCAAGAAATAAAGGTTTGTCGCCATAAGTTTCCCACCAAAAATAATTTGGCTTTGGCGACATTCTTTATTATTTGTCGCAACTTCGCACATTTCACGACAACTTTTTATGTCGCCAAAGGTTTTTTGGTACTTCTTTTTCTCATCACAAACTTCACGACAGACTAAAAAAAGTGTCATGTTAAGTCACTTATTGCAACAACTTTCTGTATGTTGCGAAAAATCTTATCGCGAAATCACAATTCGAATTTTTAGCAACAAATATTTTTTATCGCGAAAAGTAGACCCTATTGCATCACAAGCATTTTGTTGCAAGAAATAAATGTTTGTCGCCCTAAGTTTCCCACCAAAAATATTTTGACGCCTTACTTCCCTCATATTTTTGGCGACATTTTTTATTATTTGTCGCAAATTCTCACATTACACGACAACTTTTTATGTCGCCAAAGGTTTTTTGGTACTTATTTTTCTCATCACAAATTTCGCGACAAACTCAAAAAATGTGTCGCGTTAAGTCACTTATTGCAACAACTTTTTGTATGTCGCGAAAAATCTTGTCGCGAAATCATAGTTTTGTTGTAGTGTGCTTATAAGAAATAGTTTTTATGGAATACGTAGATCATAAGTTAATACTAAATTTGTTGGGTGGTTTTGAAACCCAAATTCACATAGGGTTGCGTGGTTTGGTGTATTGGACATTGAAGAGGTCAAAATAGGATCCGAGGAAAATGGTCTTGACGGGTTTTTCCTTATTTTCTTGTTTTCACGCGATTTCTGACCTAAGTTTCATTTTTGTGCTTATTAGGATTTGACATGTACTTCTGTAAATACTAAACAGCAAGCTCTTCTTTAAAAGTTGTAGTATTCTAAGGTTAGAATAGTTGTGATAGACACAATTGTTGTAATTCTTTCTCTCTTATAGTTGAATAAAATCTCCAATTCCTTCACTAAATTAAATTCTTGTTTCTTGTGTTCTTATTGTTTGCGATCAAATACTTCATATCGTGTCGTATAACCTCGTTCCGTCTCCAACCAAATTGAGTTATATAAAATATGTAGATAGAAAGTAAGCTAGATTAACTGAAATTATATTTAAGCTTTACCTAACATGCCCCGGATGTTTTATTGCTTCACCACACCACTTGTCAGCCTCCCAAGAAAATGACATAAATAATAAAATAGTCTAATATTGCCATGAATGCCATCAGTTATGCACTATAAATTTGTACACGAGTCCAATTATAGAACACACCAACAAAGTAAAAACCTATGGAGTTCCTGTTGTTCCTTCTCGTTCTATTTTCTACCATATGCACATGCATTTTTTTCCTGACCTCAAATTCGAAGCACCGGAAGTCCGCCAAGCTCCCTCCGGGGCCTCATCCTTTTCCGATAATCGGGAACATTCTACAACTCGGTGAAAACCCCCACCAGTCACTGGCCAAACTTTCCCAAACCTATGGACCTCTTATGTATCTTAGAATGGGTTATCGTGAAACAATAGTCGTTTCATCACCAGAAATAGCTAAAATTGTACTACAAAAATATGATCAATCCTTCTGTGGCAGAACTGTCCCCGTGACCCTTGAATCCCTCGAGCAAGACAAATTTTCTATGCCGTGGTTGCCAGTTGATAATCAATGGCGTAAACTTCGCAAAATATTGAAAGAACAGATGTTTTCACTGCAAAGGCTTGACGCTAGCCAGGGCATTCGACGAGAAAAATTGCAGAAACTATGCGACTATGTGAATCAATGTTGTGTTAATGGTCATGTAGTGGATATAGCTGAGGCTACATTTACGACCTCACTTAACATGATATCGTCCACTCTTTTCTCAGTTGATTTTGCCGACTTCAATTCTGATTCCTCTCAAGAGTTTAAGGATGTTGTGTGGAATGTAGGTAAATGTATTAGCAGTCCTAATCTTGCAGATTACTTTCCAGTTCTTAAATATGTTGATCCACAAGGAATCTCACGCCGAACCAAGTTCTATTTCGGAAAATTATACGCAATTCTGGAAAGTATTATAGATCAACGGTTGAAATCAAGAGGTATATTAGAAAAAAATGATTTGCTGGATGCCCTTCTTGGTCTCTACAAAAAGCCTGAGCCAGAATTAAGCCAAAAAGATATAAAGCATCTACTAACGGTATAGACTATACTCAATTTTATTGCTCTAGAAAATACTTAAATTCTCTCTCTCACTTGGCCTTCTATTTTGTAGGACTTATTTCTTGGTAGCACGGACACGGTTCCAGCTACTGTTGAATGGGCAATGGCTGAATTACTCCGCAACCCCAAGAAGATGTCGAAAGCTAAAAGCGAGCTTAGTGATGTGATTGGAGAGCATGGTGTGATTCAAGAATCAGATATTTCAAAGCTCCCTTACTTAGAGGCCGTAGTGAAAGAAGTACATAGGCTTCACCCTGTCGGACCCCTGTTAGTACCTCATAAAGCTGTGGCTGAGATTGAAATCAATGGTTACATAGTCCCCAAAAATGCTCAAATACTAGTTAATATATGGGCAAGCAGTAGAGATTCAAGCATTTGGTCCAGTCCAGATTCATTTATGCCAGAAAGATTTTTAGATCAAAAAATTGATTTCAATGGCCAAGATTTCAAGTTCATTCCCTTCGGTGCAGGGAGGAGAATATGTCCGGGGTTGCCTTTAGCGCACCGGCTAGTACATGTCATGTTGGCCACTTTGATACACAATTTTGATTGGAGACTTGAGGAGGGACTAAAACCAGAAGACATTGACATGAGTGAGAAATACACAACTACTTTACACAAGGCCACATCTCTCAAGGCATTTCCAATCAAATTGTGATCTTTTTTTCTTTGTTTTATGAGTTGAAGAGTGCTTTTACCCATCTTATAGTGGTGTGAATAAAAGACGTTAATAATGTAATATTGCCCTTTCTAAATAAAAGACGTCAACATTGTAATATTGTTCTTTTTGGGTCGAGTTAAGTCTACTAAGATGCATACTTTTTGTGGTTTTTTTTTTTTTTTTGGTTAATTCCCTTATAAAAAGGAAAGCATGGTGGGTTTCAAGAAATCGCAAGTTCAACTTGGTGGAGATAAACATGATTTAAGAAGTGCTCGATTTGACTTCTACAAAATTCACTCCATTTCAAGTAAGGTTGAACGCACTACTACTTTCAATGATTGAACACCGTACTTGGTGCATATTTTGTAGATTATTTATTTTTTTGTGTAAATGTTATATTGCAGAAATAGTAGCCAACTAATACAACAACGGATATATTATTAGGGTTGTTCATGGTATTGATTGAAGGATTTTGATATTTGTAAGTAAAAAATGTACATAAGCTGTTGTCAAAAATAATGTGGAGAAAAAATATTGAATGAAAAAGTTGATTTTATTTTAAACTGTCAAATGATAGAGTAGCGTTATCTTGGTCATATGCAAGCAAAATCCTTGATTGAATTAAGAATTCATTATCTGTCATACACTATGTACCACAAAATTTCCAGCAAGATCATGATTATATTTCCAATAATTTCACACTTTAAACTCCATTGTCTCATAGGATAATCACAAGGCTAAAAAGTCAGCAATTATCCAAATTTTGATTATATTTCGAAGATACTAGCACAAGGAAAAATCAAAAGCAGATTCGTCTGATTAGCAAGTTTAATGTGGTTATTTCCGTCTTGTAGTCCTTTCTAAAAGCATAAAAGCGATTCAACATGGTATTAAAGCTTTATGCCAGACATATGTTCAAATATTTTAGCCTTTGTTTGAGCCTTTTTTTTTTTGGAAAATAGATTTTGTAGTAGTAATTTTTGTGGTAAATGTATGATTTAAAAAATGGGAATATTTTTTAAATTTAAGTATAAAATTTTTTTAATTAAAAAATATTATTAAAAATAAATTTGACTCACGGGAGTAGAGATGGCAAACGAACTGAGCGGCTCGGCTCGTGAAAACACGAGTCACTTGGGCTCGTCAAATGATAAGCCCGAGTCGAGCCTCGCCTCGCGAGAGCCCACAAGCCGAGCTTGTGGGCTCGTGAAAAATTAAAGAAAAAAATGTTAGAAAGTGAATAAAAAAAAAATCAAAAGGCTCATGGGCTCGTGGCTCGGCTTGTGAGCTCACGAGCTCGTGGGCTAAGCCGAGCTCGCCTACGAGCAAACGAACCACAAGCTGGCTTGGTTCGTGGGCTCATGGGTTTAATGGCCGAGGGCCCCTTGCAATCACTCCACAGGAGGCTTAATTGTATAACAGTTAGCCCATGTTTGTCTACCATTAATCCAAAACATTGTTTGTTATAGTAAGATTTTCCACCTAATATTCGTCTAACAAAATATTTTACACACAAATCAATAAAGTTATTTTGAATTTCAACAACACATTCTTCAAAAAATACTATTCATTACATCATTTTCTTCCTAATAATGGGAGACAAACACACCCTTACTGAATTGTGCAACTCACAGCTGTCTCTTCAGAAAAGTTTTATCCGAATCTAGCTGTAAACTCATATTTGATTCATCAAAGAGATAAAATGTGAACAATTTCTCGATTTGTGTGCCATCTTCGGCCGTGGCCATATCTTCGTCTCTATAATCATTCCAAATTTATCGAAGTGACAGTAAGAGGACTGGCCCGCAGTATAAATGTATAATGTTAAGGATAATTTGGGCTGGCGGCTGGCCTTTAATATCAATAATTTGAATAAGTTCAATGGTAAATTTCACTCATCAGTTATGAACAAAATATGTTATTGTCCAAAAAATATTTCTTCAATCTCGAATCCAAGATAATGATATGACACATTAATCAATTTACTCCCCTTAGATTAGGTTAGGTTAGATACATCAAGCTTTCTTCTGGAAATCAAGAGAACTTTCTTCACTATGTTTACTCAATAGGACAATCAAAAAGAAGATGTCTACGACAGCTGACACATCTAGAAGTAATGTTTAATCTAGAAGATTTGACTATTTTTGTTTTTTTGGATGACAGAAGAAGATCACCGCTGCACGTGTGTATCTACAGCCACACCTTATTTCTTCGATATTATGGACATTGGAAATGAAGATGTTCAATTTAATGATCTTTGGCCCCAGTTACTCCAATAATGTGAAAATTTCCGATTTGAACTTTAGATTTATGTTCCCATTTCTATCGATTCAAATCTCCTCAAGCCCCATTTGACCATCATTATTTCATCTTCGTGTGTGTTTGTCTCACATTATTGTAGAAGAAATGGAGTAATTAATAGTATTTTTTTAGAGAATGTGTTGTTAAAATTTAGGGTGTGTTTGAAACACATTATTTTGGAAGAATGTATTCTAGAATAGTAAATTCATGAAAAATGTGTGATTGAAAAAGAAGAAAAAGTTATTGATGTGATAGAAAATATTATTTTATTGAAAAATTTGTGGTTGAAAATGAGTAGAAGAATGAAAATGAAAATTTTAATGTGTACCAAACAGGGACTTAAAGTAACTTAATTGGTTTGCGTGTAGAATACTTTATTGGGTGAATGTGTGATGGAGAATCTTACTGTAACAAATATTATTTTGGAATAATGGAAGACAAACGAGGCCTATAATTTTTCTCTCTTATTTTCAATTACACAATCATTATAAAATAATATTATACGTAAATCAAAACTTTTTCCTTATTTTTTAACCTCACATCCTAAAAAAATTATTCCACAATTTATAATCCCAAATAATGGGCCAAACGGAGGCTAAATGTGAAATTATTGGACAAGGACATTAAGTTCCGTAGCTTGCACACGTTTTCATTTTCTATACTTTTCCAATTTTCTCAATAACTGAGTTCTCGAAGTTTCCTAACTTTTTTTAACCAAAATATTGTATCAAATGTGTTCACGTGAGTCGGCCAGAGTTAAGAACACTGATTGGTGGATTTTGTGGCTAAGCTTTGTAATCCATATTAAGACTTGACTTTCATCTTTAAGTTCTTGTTTGAACCTCATTTTTTAGAATAATTTTTTTTAAGAATATGTAGTTAAAAATAAAATAAATAAATTTGAATCGATGTCCAAAATTAATTTTTCGAAAGAATATGTGATTGAATATGAATTCGGGGGACGTGAAAATGAGCCTCAAACAAGAGCGGTGTGTTAAATAATAGAGGAATCTGGCAGCAGCAACAATGCAAGCATGTGAAGATAAGACATTTGATTTTTTTTTTAAAATGGAAAAGGGAAAAAACACTATGTGACCGACAATGACTTTTGTCACTTCAACTTTTGAAAAATAAAATAATGGATGATAGCTGTCTGGAGAAAAGAATCTTTTGAAGACCTATAAAATGGGACATTCAAGACAGAAAGAGGAGGAGAAATTTTTTTTTTTTTAGAAATATTTTCTTTTTTTCTTAGAATTTCGTATGTACTTACTTTGAGGCTAAACTTTAAAGACAGTGAATCCATTTTGGATCTTTGCTTTGTAATTGAATAAGTCAAGAGTATTTGCTCTTAGATCTTCTTGAATAAAACATGTTGTTTTACCATGTCTTCAAATTCCTTTATTATAGTTTACACATTCACGTACAGATCTATATAGAGTCATGGACATAGGAGTACCTCTAGGTAGGAGGCCGTTGGGAAAACAAGTCCAAAGGACTCACCATAGTGAGGCGAGAATGTTTTCCAAAACTTGTTTATAAAGTGTCGTTTGAAATTTTGCCGATCAATTACAATATATAACTGTTTAAAAAAAAGTTTACGGCGACGTTGAAAAAACGCTGCAAAATGGTCTATCGCAATGCTGAAAAAACGCTGTAAAAGGGCCACGACAATGTTGAAAAAACGCTACAAAAAGATCTACCGCAATGTTGAAAAAACGTTGCAAAAGGGTCTACCGCAACATTTAAAAAACGCCGCAAAAGAATTTTTCGCAACGGTGAATAAACGCTGCAAAAATCTTTCTCTCAACGGCAACACCAACCTTCGCAACACACATTATAACGCTGCTAAAGGACTACTGCAGTGTTTTTTGGCCGCAGCAAAAAGTCTTTTTTGGTGTAGTGTCTCCTTCCCCTTCATCCCACCCCGTGGTCAAAATGGGTTGAAAAATAATAGAAAAATCGGTATCTATCAACAATTAGCCCTTATTTGATGTAGAGTAAAATCAAATTTTTAATAGATTTTGAAAAAAAAAAAAAAAAAAATAAAATGTATGACTGAAAAATTGTGGACCCTATAAATGCCAGATTAAAATTATTCTACACCAAATAGAGGCTTAGAGTGTGTTTGGTAGAGATTAAAATTGGATTAAAATTGAAAAACTAGCCGTTATTGTTGACTTTTATTAGACGAGTGAGACCCAATAACGGCCATATTTTCAATTTTAATTGACTTTTTAGTTGCACCAAACAGGCTTTTAATGTGACATCTTGAGAAATAAGAGAAGTTTAAAATCTTCGGAGAAATCTTGCCTCTATTAAGTATTAACTACTACAGAACTTATAAAATTAATTAGGAAAAATGGCATGGATAATAGCCCAAAAATAAGGAGCTGAGAAGGAAACTAACGTGAAATTGTGACCTTCAAATGTATAGAGTATGTGACAGTCACATATATGAAATAACATTCACATACTAGAAGCTTTGAAATGATTGTGAGACGACAATTGATAGTTGAATTGTGAGATTTTTATATAGTGGCCACTTTATATTTGAATGGATTTTTTTTTTCCGATTGTCATCTGTTAATCATTGCGTGATAAGATTATGTATTCCATCTTAAAAGGTCAAAATTATCAAGAGAAGTAGTCCAAATTCTTATAAATTGATCTATGATTTCATTTTCATTCGACGTGGGATTTTATCCGTTAACATGCTCCCTCAAAATGGTGGCTCGTTTAAGCAAACCAATCTTGAAATTTGTGTGCTCAATTTTTTTGAGTTTTAATCGAATCGAGTTGCTCCTTGGAGCTTAATGGACTCTGATACTATGATAAGACTTATGGTTCCATCTTAAAATATTGATCATATTACAGACCAAACTCTTATAAATTGGTCTATATTTTTCATTTTCATTCGATGTGAAATTTTATCCGTTAACATTGCGATTATGTCTAGTTTCGTGTGACCTTAAATTAAAAATAATGAAATCGCGATGTCAAAAAATCTCACTGCATATATTTTGATGCTATGAACAAGTGTGACTGGAAGTTGTCGTAGGTGACTTATTCCCTGTGCTTTTGGCTTTGAAAAATGAAAATGCAAATTAGATGAAGCTGCGGGTACGAGATTATGATAATTTAAGTCATTATTGTGACCTTAAATCTCTTTGTCCTAATAATTATTTTTGGTATAGTCCGCGTTGAAATGGTAATGTTCTGTCTTTAATTGGTGATGTTCGTGTTGCGTGGATTTAGAATCACACTGGAGGGAGAATGCAGAGAAATAATAATAAAATTTTAAAATTCAATATTTTAATCAATTAATTTCCAAAATACCCGATTTTCAAAATAATTCTGAGCAGTCTGATTTCCCAAAAATAATTTGGGGGGGGGGGGGTGGGGGGGGTCTCATTTTCTCGAAGACTTTTGCTATTCTTAACGGGGTTGGTGGGCCCCCGACTATTGTGAGGGCCCGGTCGGGGGTAGCACTGCTCTTTCTCAAAATAATAATTTAGCTCACAAGTCCATATCAAGCCTAACTCTAAATTTTAACTTATGCAAACATTTTGTTTTATTCTGCCACTAGTTGTCGGCTAGGCATAATGTTTTGAATAACGATTTTTAAAATAATGTGCAATTAAAAATGAGTACGTAGAAAAAAGAGTTTTCAAATAATAATTATTAAACATGAATTAAATTGAGTCATATATATATAGATAAAAAGTATGTTTAAATAATTTAAATTAAAATTTAATCTTTGCCAAACATGCACTCAATGTTTTCTTACTTCACCACACAACGTGTGGCCGCCTAAGAGAAAAGGACATAATTAATAAATTTGCCCAATATCGGCATGAATTCCATCAATTTTGTACTATAAATTTGTACACGAATCCCATTATAGAAGACACCAAGAAAGTAAAAACTTATGGATCTCCAATTGTACCTGCTTGTTCTATTTTCAATCATATGGGCAAGTCTTTTTTTCCTAACCTCAAATTCAAAGCACAGAAAATCCACCAAGCTTCCTCCGGGACCTTATCCTTTTCCGATAATCGGGAACATTCTACAACTTGGCGAAAACCCCCACCAATCACTGGCCAAACTTTCCCAAACCTATGGACCTCTTATGTATCTTAAATTAGGGTATCGTGAAACAATAGTCGTTTCATCACCAGAATTAGCAAAAACTGTACTACAAAAATATGATCAAATCTTCAGTAGCAGAACTGTCCCCGTGACACTTGAATCCGTCAAGCATGGCAAATTTTCTATGGCTTTTATGCCAGTTGACAATCAATGGCGTAAACTTCGCAGAATATTGAAAGAACAGATGTTTTCACTGCAAAGGCTTGATGCAAGCCAAGGCATTCGAGAAGAAAAATTGCACAAACTATGCGAGTATGTGAATCAATGTCGCGTTGATGGTCGTGCAGTGGATATAGCTGAGGCTACATTTACGACCTCGCTTAACACCATATCGTCAACTCTTTTCTCAGTTGATTTTGCTGACTTCAATTCTGATTCTTCTCAAGAATTTAAGGATGTTGTGTGGAATGTAATGAAATGTATTGGGAGTCCTAATCTTGCAGATTACTTTCCAGTTCTTAAATATGTTGATCCACAAGGCCTCTCACGCCGAACCAAGTTTTATTTCGGAAAATTATACGCAATTCTGGATAGTATTATAGATCAACGGTTGAAATCCAAGGGTTCATTGGAGAAAAATGATTTACTGGGGGCCCTTCTTGATCTCTACCAAAAGCCTGAGTCAGAATTAAGCCGAAATGAAATGAAGCATATATTAATGGTATGGATCATACTTCAATAATGAACTTCAATCTTATTGCTCTAGAAATCTAAGAAGAAATACTTAAATTTTCTCTCTTACTTGGCTTTCTATTTTGTAGGACTTATTTCTTGGTAGCACGGATACTGTTCCATCTACTGTGGAATGGGCAATGGCTGAATTACTCCGCAACCCCAAGATGATGTCGAAAACTAAAAGCGAGCTTAGTGATGTAATTGGAGAGCATGGTGTCATTCAAGAATCAAGCATTTCAAAACTCCCTTACTTGCAGGCTGTTGTGAAAGAAACACATAGACTTCACCCTGTCGCACCCTTGTTGGTACCTCATAAAGCTGAGGCGGATGTAGAAATCAATGGTTACATCATCCCCAAAAACGCTCAAATACTTGTTAATACATGGGCAAGCAGTAGAGATTCAAACATTTGGTCGAGTTCAGATTTGTTTATGCCAGAAAGATTTTTAGATCACAAAATTGATTACAATGGTCAAGATTTCAAGTTCATTCCCTTTGGTTCAGGGAGGAGGACGTGCCCAGGATTGCCTTTGGCGCACCGGGTAGTACACGTCATGTTGGCCACTTTGATACACAACTTCAACTGGAGACTTGAAGAGGGACTAAAACCAGAAGAAATTGATATGAGCGAGAAATTCACAACTACTCTACACAAGGCCATACCTCTCAAGGCTATTCCAATCAAATTTTGATATTTTTCTTTATTTTACAAGTTGGTGTGCTGTTATATTTCCCTTAATTTCTAGGTAGAAATAAGTTGTTGGAAAGTAACTTTATGAATGCTACTATAATGCATGTAACTTTTTGTAGTTTTCTTTGATTGCCAAGTAAAAAAAAAAAAAAAAAACTTGCGTTTGACTTGGTGGAGATCAACATGATTTAAGACATGTTCAATTTGACATCTACAAAATTCATTTTGTTTCAAGTATGACTTACCTAGATGGATATATCAAATGTGTATCACACGCTCAACGTGGCATGGCGTGTCGTGTTGTGTGTCTTAAAATTAATAACGGGAGTTCCTTGTTCAAAAGAGATTCTGAATCCTCTCAGCACTAATTATACCCTCCTACTTTTTAATTTCAACTATATGATATTGTTTAAATTAATTGAGAAACGCACTGATTGATGCATATTTTATAGATTATTTATTTTTTGGTGTAAATGTTGTGATGCAGTAATAGTAGCAACCACAACAGCAGATATATTCATGGTTTTCTTTGAACCAAGGATTCATCATCTGCCATTGCCATACATTATGTACCCAAGAATTTCTAGTAGGGTCAATGATTATGTTTCCAATAATTCCACACTTTAAACTCCATGTCTCAAAAGGATAATCACAATGCGACAAATCAGCAATTATCATAATTCAAAGATATAGGTGAGAGTAAATTTCATTCACGATAACTCCACTTTCACTCCATTTTAATTATGTAACCACACTTGATTATAATTTTAATGGAGTAAAGAAACTTTATGATTTCACTATTAATGTAGCTGTCAATTCTCTCTCATGTTGCGGGCTTCTTTTGGCGTGATTGATTTGTTGTAAAAAAAAATAGAAAAATCCCCATAAAATGATTAGATTTACTGATAATTAATAAAATCATGTTTGATGTACAATTTTGTCTACAGAATATCATAAGTACGTAGATACTTAACATAAACTATGTACGGATGTTCGAGAAATCTATCCTGATGTAATGTGTGTATATATATACTCACACGTGTACATGTAAACATGAATCAAAATCAAAATTAGTAAGCCCATGTTAGTTTTCATTCTTTCAATTGTTTTTTAAATCTCATTTTTAACTACGCATTTATACAATAAAATATTTCACACGTAATTCAAAAAATTTTCTTACCGGTTTAATCACCGATTCTCTAAAAATCCACAATTCTAAAAAAAAAAAAAAAAAAAGAATTGCCACCAAACATGGCTAATATTTTTATACTTCCAACAAAATGTAGTGGGTGGCTTATCGGGATCTGAAATTTAAATCAATATAAAAATCTAGTACCTAATCTCATCACCAAAACCTAAATTGTAGTAACGGTACCAAACTTTTCATTTAATAACAGATTTTGCCCAAACATTTTATTTTGTACCATCGGGTGTACCAAGCCTTCAAAAAATAAGAAATAAAAAATAAAAAAATTACAGCTCAAGTCCAAAATATTGATTTCCATCAAATTGACTTCAAAGCCATCAATTGACTCCCAAAATAAATAAATAAACTTAATTATATTCCCCGAATAAGGCAATGGCATTTTGGACAAACCACATTTATCTTATTAAATCAAAAATAAAATCACAAGACACCTTCATTTCCTTCTTCCCCAAAATTAGAGGTGTCAAGACAGACAGGCCGACCAGACTCGTGAAAATCGGCTCGGATCGACCCGGGATCGCGGGCCAACCCGTGACCCGAGCGGGCGGCTCACGGGTTAAGGAGGTGTGACCCGCAGGCTTCGTGAGTTGCACCTTCACGGGCCGCGGTTAACCATGACCCGTGAAAAAAAAATGAAAAAAAATTAAATATTATAGTTAAGTAGGTGCTAACCTAATTGAGATGTACTTAAACTATAAATTATAGTAAAAGTATGTATCAACCTAATTGAGATGTACTTATACTATAAATATTTGATAATAGTAATTAGAAATGCATTTAGTTGTTATTTGTTTAAGTTAAATTTAACTTTTCAAAGTTATAAATAATTCATGTAACATTAAATTTGAATTCTATGTAAACATTTTTTGGTATAAATATGAATTTATCATTTTGTTCAATTCTTAGTTTACATTTTTTTTAAAATTTGTTTTTTCTATAAATATGAAAAATTCTATATTTTTATAATATTATTTATACAATTATATGGGTCAAATCGGAACAAACCGTGACACGTGACCCGTATGGACTCGACCCGGATGGGTCAACGGGCGGGCTTGGGTTGTAGTCCAAAATTGTGGGCCGGCCCGTAACCCGTAACGGGCGGACTTTTTTTTTTTACGTGGGCCGTTACCGGGCTCATATGTTGGCGGACAGACCTGGCCCGAACCACCCGAATTGACACATCTACCCAAAACCAAAACAACTTCATCTAACCACTATCGTCACCCAACTACAATTCTATTTCGACTCAGTCCATGGCTACCGCTTTTCTGGCAAAAAGTATTATTTGCTAGGTGAGAGTAAATTTCATTCAAGATAACCATACTTTCACTCCATTTTAATTGGAACCTGTTACACGTACATGAGCCAATTTTCACAAGTACTGCCAGGCCACACCCATGCAGATGGGGCCCATATTTGTTTATACAATTTTTTTCAGACAGTGGGTCCCATCACATGACAAATTCAAAATTTTGTTTAAATTTCTGTAAAAATATTCCTGTACTCACAGTTTTATCCATTTTAATTAGGTAACCACATCTGATTATAATTTTAATGGAGTAAAGAAAGTTTAATATGATTTCACTTTAATTGATGTAGCTGTCAATTCTCTCTCATGTTAGATTGTGATAGGATAATGGTGGATCCCACATAATAAATAAATGAAATATATAAGATAAATTACCTCTTGAAAAGAGATATATGGCGAGAGCCATCAATGGCGCCACAGACCCCAGCCAGTTAGGGGCCACCACATGGCCTCTCGATGTGGCCCTAGCCATGTAGCAAGCTTCTTTCAGCGTGATTGATTTGTTGTAAGGATGTCAAAAATGGTTCGCTGATTTGGGTGGCTCGAGCTCAGCTTGGGAAAAGTCCGAGCTGGGTTGGCCGAGTCTCATTTTGGGGTGTTGGCTCGTGTCGGACCAGACCGTGTGGCTCGATGGGGGTGCCGTGAGCCTTAAAAAAAAAAAAAAAAAAACCTTGCCGCAACTTCTTTTTTTAATTTTTTAAAATTTTTTCTTTTCATTTTAATTGTAATTTTTTATATGTTAATATTTAGTTAAAAGCTCGAAATATTTAGTTATATGTACAACTTTGTATACAGAATGCCATAAGTACATAAGTACTTAAAATATATGTACGCGTGCTCAAGAAATCAATCCCGACGTAATGTGTATATACTCACACGTGTGCATGTAAACATGAATCGAAATCAAAATTATTAAGCCAATGTTACTTTCTCATTCACTCAAAACCTTTTTTTTCTTCTTCATACTCATTTTCTATTAGGCATTCATACGATAAAATATTCTACACGTAACTCAAAATATTTTCCCACTTTTTAACTACACATTCTCCAAAAATTCACTATTCAAAAGAATATTTTTTTAAAAAAAATGTCCACCAAACATGGACTAATACTTTTAAACTTCCAACAAAATGTAGTGGGCGACTAATCGTGATATGAAATTTATATTAAATCCTAAAAACGAGAGAAATAATATAAGAATCTAATGCCTAATCTCAACCAAAAAACTCAAATTCTAGAACAAAATGAAGATGATGTCATGTGCCTGGAGGATGGTGAAGCTTGTCTTAACAGGGTCAGTCCTGGTTTTATTTTACGTTATTTATGTTAAATCATATTTTAAAAAATATATATTAAGAATTAATTATGTAAGTAAAACTGAGTGATAAACTAGAAAAATTTAGAGCAGCAAAATATATATATATTCATCCTCATTATATGACCACATCTGGTAAGGCCACTAAGCTATTTAAGTATTTATTCCGCGTCCATTTATCATATAATTATTAGATGGGATTACATAAACCCATTGTTGGAAATATATTTGGACCCAAATTTGGAATTAAACTAATAGCAAATAACAAGTCAGTCTCTTGACAATTAAGGTTATTAATCCAATTAAAATCTAAATATTAATCATAAACATGCAAAATTAAAAGCAATAAAGCAAATAACACCAAGAATCGATGGCGGAGGAAAACCCTTTGAAGAACTTTTCACAAAGATCAAAAACCTCTTGTCAAATCTTGCCAAAACGATCCACTAAAAAAAGTTTACAACTGATACAAACACTATTTAACGTTAGCCGACTCTGATAACTCAACTTGTAAATCATCGAAAAACCTCTTCGATTGTGCGATCCACACTTTTTAGAACTCTGGATTACTTTTCTTTCAACTGAATCAATAATAAAGAACTCGTTCTGGAGCGCTCGAACTACAAGCGTCTCTTCTCCAAATTTCAGAACTCTGAAAGCTTATAGATGAATGTGAAATTTTTGGTGTTTGATCTTCAGATCTTTTTGTGTTTTGATATGTGGATGAGGTAAGAGAATATTGAAATATGTAATTGATCTTCAAAAGATAATCTCTTGACTATAAACAAGGCTAAGCCAATAAAAAAAAATATTTGGGAACAGTTATAAAGAATTGATCGTTGAGTTCAATCAAGAAATCAATGGAATGTATTTTGGATATTCAATAATATGATTTTTAATGTAAAATAATAATTAAACAGACTTTGGGATGGACTTATGTTTAGATATTTATAATATGTAGTATTTAAGGTTGAATAGAATTGAAAAATAAGTAAAAAAAAATGCGATCGCGACTCTTCCCGAATTAACTCGTTGCTAGAGCGCTGGTTTCGCACCCAGTGAGCAGTAAGCCCACTGCTCAAGTGCCGCCTTGTGCTCAATGAGTGACAATGTTCCCGCTGTCGGTGCTTGAGTATGCCATGCGCGTTAAGCGAGAGATTTTGCACTGACTTCTCTCATGCTTCATATTTGATATTTTTGACTCATTCCTGACTTATACTACCAATTTTTGACCGTTTGACTTTAATCAAATCTCAATAACTAATGTTTTTGAATACGGGAATAGCCAATTATAATTAGGACCTAACACCCATCACCACTACTACGTACTCTATTATTTTACTAAAATCAAACATAATAATTTGAAATGACTCGAGTAAATTAGAGGACATTAATAAGCACTGCTTAAGTGCCACAGTAGCTTCAGAGGCTTTTAAATCGTGTTAGTAATCAGGGATAATAACCCATGGGCACGAATTTTTAACCTTTTTGCTTATTATTTTATTATCGTTCGAATATGAATTCTTTTCGAAACATTAAATTCAAAGCACCAGAAATCTGGCAAGCTCCCCCCCCCCCCCCCCCCCCCCCCCCCCCCCCCCCCCCCCCCCCCCCCCCCAGTGCTATATTATTTTTCGATCATCGGAAACATACTAGAGCTCAGGAAGAAATCCCACCAATCAGAATCCAAACTCTCCGAAACCCATTGATGAAGATTGAATATGAATGATTTTAATAAAATTTAATAATTTCATCATGTATTGTATTTTAATTTCCTACTCGAATAGAAGAAAGAAAGGATTGATGGATGGTCTTCATTTTTTTAAATAGGGTGTTCCAAGAAAGAGTGCATTTATGGAACAACTTTTGATATTGGAGCAAGAGAGCAGTTTTGCCTTAGAGACCCCTAGGAGATGGAAAGATATTAATTTCTGAAGTGTTTGCAAATAAAAGAGTGCATAATCAGTTTTGTTTATTGAGAAAATTGGTTCCATTGACAAGATTCGAGGGCGAATCTTCGTCAATTGGGGATGAAAAAGATTGACTATGACCAGTTTCAATTTAATTTAGACAATTTTATCGAAGTATTATGTTTCAATTATAGTTAGTTTAGTCTTTAATTATGTATTAGGACTCTTATTTTTTTTTATAATTAACTTTTAATTGTTTAATTATCTAGAGTTAGTCATTATCAGAGTTTTGTTGTTATCCAGTTTCTATTTACTGCTTTAAATATAAGTTGTAAGCTTCGTTGATGTTGAAAAATAGATGGATAAATTTCAAACCAACTTAGAGGATAAACACGAATTGATTAATATACAATCAAAGGATTACAAATGATAAAAGATAATTCATTTTCCTTATCAAATGAGATATTTGAAATATGAAAAATATAAAAGAATTTGTAATTTTCTTGGCCCCGTGTCCTTGCCTTTCTTTTTCGCATTCACCCTCCTTTTATAGGAGGAAATATACATGTATCATGTACTTCATGTCTTGTCAACAACAATTCTGAGCTGAAGAAATACGTTTGTTGTAATTAGATTGACTGTCGAGCTCAATTGTTAGGTGATTATGAGTTAAACATGCAGGTAGTCCTCCGTAATTAATGAATTACTTAGGGGAAGAAGCTAAAGTTTTTGATTGGAAGATTAAGTGGGCATTGATGTAAGACATTTCCATGTGCATTTCACTAATTGATGGGTTATATATTTTATCAGTGATCTTGAATCATTATGTTTCCTACACAAACTTCTGGTGCAAGTCAAACTACAGCCGAGCTGACCTTACTTTCCGGGGCTCACGTTTGCACATACTCGTCACATATAATAAGTCGGATTTAATTGACCTCCAAGGTCGGGTGTCAACAAGCTTTATGTAATTGATTGACTGGAATTTGAAGTGAAGTCAGAATTGTTGATATTTCTCTAATTTCTTAAATTCTCGTATTTGATATTTAAAAATCAACGAGTCCAATTCTCTGTATTCGTGGACGAATCAAAGAGTTTGATTCTTAGATTTTTGGTATTCTTAGGAATGAATAGAAGCTAAAAAGTGATCATGTTTCAGTATTCGTTTGGAATCAATGGAATTTCGATATTGTGTTTGTCAAATATTTTATCTCCTCCGCCATGCTACATCACCTATGGACGCTTAATTTATTTGAAAATAGGGTGGCTTAATGATGTATTCGTTTTATCACCCGAAATGGCCAAAGATGTATTGCAAAAATAAGATCAAGTCTTTCTCCAGCAGAAGTGTCCCTCGTCCAGTCATGTCCAACCAACACACAAAATTTCTATGGTGTGGTTGTCGGTGGAAGCACTACACCAAAAAACACCATTTACAACATATAAAAGGCAACATTCGGTAGTTAAGTGTTGCTAAAGGGATCTACCGCAACATTTTAACAAGTGAATGTTGCTATTGGTTAATATAATTAAGCTTTAGCAACATTTTGTAAATAAATGTTGCAAAAATTGTATTTTGCAGCGTTTATTAAACGCTGCAAATGGTATAACATTTTGCAGCGTTTTTTTAAACGCTGCAAATGGCGTAACTTTTGCAGCAGCGTTTTTTTAAACGCTGCAAAATGTTATACCATTTGCACTGGGCATCTCTTAAGCCCATTTAATTATTTAATTCTAGGCCCAACTATAACTCTTAGGCCCATTGAATTATTTAATTTTAGGCCCAACTATAACTCTTCGCCGTCCATCCAATTCACAAACCTTGTTCACTCACAAGTCATTCCTTCCTCTCAAGTTCATCCTCTGCTCGACTCCGCCGCTCCAAGTCCAGCCCTCCATTAATTGCAGCCTCCGCTCAACTGCTCAAGAACCCGGCAAGGCGGCTCCTCAGGTCCCTAACTCCGGCATCTTCGCTTCGCAGTCCCCACTCCCCGCAGCTTCAGAAATCCGAACTTCCAAGAATTCAAGTTCCAACCCATCTAATCTTCGCACTTCGAAGCCTTCACCTCGTGTCCCTCGTGCCTTCCTCGCTGTCGCACTTCTAAGAATCGCACGCAGAGGCAGTGTCCAGAAGGTAGAAGATTTTGCCATTTTGGGACTTTTCTTTTTTCTCCCTTGAATTTCTTTGTGTTGGTTGGTTGAGTTTATAAATTATAAAAGCAAATATCTTGATTTTGCAGGATTTTTCTCCACACTCCAGCCTCTGGCTCCACCGCTCTCCCGCTCCGGCCTCTGCAGACCGCGGACTCTCCAGACTCCAGAGTCCAGTGACTGCTCTGAGTTCTCTTCGCCCGGATCATCAGCCATCAGGTATTTTCTTAATTTTTAGCAATTGAAATATTGGATAATTTGGATTATTGGTGAATAATGGTTATAGTATGGTCGAGAAGGTGTCCGTTAATCCATGGGTTGCAAAAATCACTTTCCCTTCTTGCCTCAAGAAAGTTGAATTTTTATGTTTTTGGTCTATTTTGAAGTACTTCTGTTTCAAATTAGTGATTTGGGAATCTCATAGAATTTGATATTAGTGATCGGAGTCTGGTTTTTGGGAACTGTTGTTCATTTAATAACTATACAAGATTAGGGCTTCCGAATTGGAATAGCAATAATTCTACACGAATTTGAAATGGTTGTTTATGAATGGAAATTGTCATGTTCCCAATTGCTTCTAAGAAATAGCTGCAGCCTGTTAGTCATAATTAAGCACATTTATTGATTTGAGATTTAGCTAAGGAAGAGTGGTGCTCAAAATCACTAAGGCGACGCAATTTGACGCAATTTTTCCGTTCGTTTTCTCCTTGATTTTGCTTATTTTTCAGCCAAAAATTCAAATTTTTCTTATTTAATCATTTTTAATGGGTTAGTTTAGTTTACAAATTTAGTTCAAAGGGAATGATTTTACTACGATTTAACTGTTAGGTTAGATGTTTGGAATTAGTTACGTTCGTAACATTACTTATGGGTATTGTCGTAGTATGGTTTCCAAAGCTGAAATGGCTCTAAATGTTAAAATCTCCTGCCATATTTTAAGAATCCATGTATTCAAATTAACAAATGCTAGTGAAGTGATGTAATTCTTTCCAAATAATTCCGAAGTATTTAATATTCACGCTCCTGCATCATAATTTTATTCTTGGAGCGATGTAATTCGTCTCATCTTGAAAGCACCGTGTTATTCTGACTCTAATGAAGCCACATTTACTGATATGGTTATCCACTGAAAGATATTTTAGTTTCCTTGTTTTAGTGTTCAACATGCTTTCATAGGTGAAGGCAGAGAAACAATTGAGACTTGTCTCCCTGTCTAAGTATTGGTCTAAATTTTTTAAGAGCTGAAGAGGAGCTCTACCATTTTCAGGTTTTTTCTTAGGTGGCTAAAATCTAGCATGGAATCATATATGTAGTGAATGCAAATTTTGATTTGATATCCTGATGAAAGTTGGGGAATGACAATGTTTCATTCTAAGTTCTGGCTTTTACCCTTTGGAGTCAGTAAAATATTAAAATAGCGTGTATTCTGCCTCATCCAAGGAATAGTTGTATTATGTTAATATGTTATTCTTTGTATTCTACCCCATCCAACTAAAACTATTTTATTAGAAATTTACTTTCAAAGAGAACAAAATACCTATTTATTCCCATCTTTTTTCTAATTAATTGCGATCCACACCTACAGAGAATTAAAAAAAAGCATATATATTTACAGACATAGACCAAATGATTGAGCACATTTATTCAAGGAGTTCAAAATAATTACATCTCCTTATCTATATTTTCTTTTATTTCGTTATACTTTTATTTCCAAAATCTAGTAGCTTTTCTATGTTTGATGATAACTCTTAACAATTAACGAGAAAAATGTAGTTACTTTAATGTTGGCTTTGCTATAGATGTTGGACAAACTTTAATGAATTTATCTCCTAAATTTAGAGCTGCAGGAATTCAAAGTGTTTATCACTCTAAGATCTGCCACTGCCTATAATGGATAAAGAGTGGCTGCACTTATCAAGGTTATCATCTGAAACTAATCTTATAAATCTAGTTGTCCAATAAAAAAAATAACGTATAATGATCATAAAGTTTAATTTGTAGATTTTCAGAACAATATAGAGATGGAGCACAGAATTTTGTTGAACAAGCTCGTGAAAATTGCAATTCAGAAATGATAGTATGCCCTTGCGTTAATTGTAGGAATCTAATGCATCATCATTATGATATAGTCCATGAACATCTGGTTATTAAAGGTATGGATCCTACTTATACTGTTTGGGTATTTCATGGAGAGCAACCAAGTGAATCAAATTTGGACGACGTAGAAATGCCTGAGTCGAGTAGGATGTTTAAGGATTTCTATGCACAACATGATGTAGATCCTGAAAACCATCCTGATGGAAGAGACAAAGAGATTGAAACTTTAGTTAATGATGCTGAAACTCCTTTATATCCTGGTTGCAAGGCATTTACAAAGCTGTCAGCTTCAGTTGCTATGTTTAAGCATAAAGCTTCATATGGCTTATCAGACAATGGTTTCGATGAACTTATAAATCTTGTTCGAGACATGCTGCCAGATAATAATACACTTCCAAACTCATTTTACAAGATGAAAAAACTTGTGAATATGTTTGATCTTGGCTATGAGAAGATACATGCTTGTCTTAACGATTGTTGTCTATACAGAAAGGAGCTTCAGCATGCTGAATTATGTCCAAAATGTGGTTGCTCGAGATGGAAGGTTAACCAACGGACTTAAAAAATTCAGAAAAATATCCCAACAAAAGTCTTGCGTTATTTTCCTATAATACCAAGACTTAAGAGGATGTTTGGAATATGTGAGATGTCAACACAACTTAGATGGCACTCAAGTAATAAAAGTTCAGACGGAAAGATTAGGCATCCGGTTGATTCATTGAGTTGGGAAGTGATTAACAGTAGATGGCCACATTTTGCATCCGATCCTCGAAATATTAGATTAGGTCTTGCTACTGATGGATTTAATCCTTTCAAAGATCTTAGCTCTAAGTACAGTTGTTGGCCAGTAATCTTAACTATATATAACTTGCCTCCCTCAATTTGCATGTCAAAGGAAAGTTTGATGTTGAGTTTATTGATCCCGGGTCCGAAACAGCCAGGTAACGACATAGATGTTTATTTGGCACCGCTTGTAGACGACTTAATGTTGCTGTGGAGTGATGGGGTTGATATGTATGATGCAGTTACAAAGTCGACATTCAACTTAAAAGCTATTTTGATGTGGACAATACACGACTTTCCTGCATATGGAAATATATCTGGCTGGCCCGTTAAAGGAAAGATTGCATGCCCTATCTGTCGTGAAAATACATGTTCACTATGGTTGAAGCATGGTAGGAAGTTTGCATACATGGGACATAGAAGATTTCTCGCTTTTGATCATCCATTTCGCATGAAAAAGGGTTGGTTTAATGGACACGTTGAACATGGTATTAGGCCGAAGATAAAAACGGGTGAAGAGGATTCTCTTGAAGTTGATAAAATTACAAATGATTGGGGAAAAAGTAGTAAACGAAAGAGGAAGAAGAAGAATACAACTCAATCTAATGTAACGTGGAAGAAAAAGTCAATATTTTTCGATCTACCATATTGGAAGGTAATCTTCGTAATAGTTCATTCATTTTTATTTAACACTTCTATTTGCGTGTAGTTTTTCATGACTCCAACTTTATGTTTGATTTGCAGACTTTACTTGTACGTCATAATTTGGATGTGATGCATGTGGAGAAGAATATTTGTGATAGCATCATTAGTACACTTTTGGATGTCAAAGAAAAATCTAAAGATGGCATTAACTCTCGTAAGGACATGGAAGAAATGAACATTAGGTATGATTTACATCCTCACAGTAGAGGAAATAAATTTTACCTACCTGCTGCTCCTCACACCTTATCAAAAGCAGAAAAACAACTTTTTTGTAGAAGGCTTGCTGACTTGAGATTACCCGATGGCTATGGATCTAATATTGGAAATCGCATATCAGTGGAAGAATGCAAGATAGTTGGGTTGAAGTCTCATGATTGTCACATATTAATGCAACAATTATTACCAGTTGCAATGAGAGGACTTCTACCTAAAGGACCAAGGGAAGCTATTTTTAGATTGAGTTTATTTTTCAACGAAATATGTCAAGGAATTGTAGATAGAAATAAGGTTGAACAATTAGAGGATGACATTTTTGAAACTTTATGCATGTTGGAACGGTATTTCCCGCCTTCCTTTTTTGATATTATGGTTCACTTAACAATCCATATTGGGAGAGAAGTTCGTCTATGTGGACCAGTACAATATCGTTGGATGTACCCATTTGAGAGATATATGAAAGTGTTGAAAGGGTACGTTATGAATCGTACACGGCCTGAAGGGTGCATAGCTGAGCGATATGTTGTTGAAGAAAATGCGAAGTTTTGTAGCAAATACGTAAAACAAGCATCTGAAATAGGCTCTAAGCATGTACGCAATGAAGAATATGAGACCGATTTCTTAATTGCAGGGCGTACAATTTCTAAAGGGAAGGAAATTGTACTATCTACTGAGATGTTGAAAGTTGCTCATCGCTACGTGTTATTGAATAGTACAGAAGTTCAACCATATATAGAGTACGTTTATTAAATATCGATTTCCAAAAATTTTAAGTAGTTCAACCATATTCACTTTTTAATATATTGTATTTACTTAAGGATGCATATGGATGAACTCAAGAGTGTTGATAGACGACTGGAAAGAAATGAGACTTTATTGCATAAGAAGCACATTGATGCTTTTGCTACCTGGTTGGATGATAAGGTTGGAATACACATCAACTAATAAATGTCTAGTTGTGCTATTTATTCTTTTATTTCTAACATGTTTAAAATAATAACAGGTTAAAGGTCAACTATTGACGGACAAAGTATCGAACAATTTGAAGTGGCTTGCACGTGGTCCTAGATATCAATCCATGTCATATTCTAGATTTGTCATAAATGGTCTTCGATTTCACACTAAAGATGCAGAAAAATCTCGCCAGAACAGTGGCGTTTTAGTTGAAGCAACGACCATATGTAGATCTAGTGCAAAAGATAATGCGCAAATAGTTGGACAAGTTCTTTATTATGGAGTTTTGCGTGATGTTATAGTGCTTGATTATAATATGTTTCATGTTCCAATATTCAAGTGTGATTGGGTAAACATCGTCAACGGAATAAAAAAGGAAGATGGATTTACTTTGGTTAATCTTAACGAGGGACACAGACAATTTGAAAATGATCCTTTCATCTTGGCAACACAGGCGAAACAAGTCTTTTATTCTAGGGAAAATTCAACATCTAATTGGTATGTTGTTTTGCAAGCGCCACAAAGAGATTTTGATGCATCACGCATGGAAGAAGATTATAACTATGAGGCAACTATTCCACTAGATATATCACAGCCTATTACAGGCAACCATTATGATGATGAGAATTATGCAAGGATAGATGTTGAAGGCGTATTTTGTGATACGTAGAGTAGTTTGGCAACTCTCTTATTATAGTAGATGATGTACTTTTTACGTAATGATCAATTTTGTTCTACCCCTTTTTTATTGTGTGATTTATCTATATATTCATATTGCGATGAAATGTTGAATGCTTTGGATTTCTTAAGATCTCTAACTATAATTTATTTCGATGTTGCAGGTTGTTTTAAAATGGTCTAGGGATTCTTTTGAAGTGAGAAACATATTTTGTACGATGGACAAGGCTCAGGTAATTGTGTTTTCTTAAAATACATGAGATAAAAGGGGTGTTTCGAAAATAAATGCTCTTATCTTTTGTTTTCAGGATGTATTCTCAAAGTCAACTAAACAAACTTCCAAGAGTTCTAAAACAAGAAGAGTTGCAATTGCTAATGCAATTCGAGAGACCGGTAAGAGGCTAAGATATTCCAGTGAACAAGGAGAGAGTATAACTAGCCCACCTAATGATGAACAAACCACGTTGCCAACAAGTACAAATGCTCCGAAGAAGAGAAGAGGTCCAACACAAGTGAAGATGATTCCAGAACATAATTATCAGAAGATAGATCTTGAATTCAATGAATACGGCCAAGTTGTTGGCCAGAACTCAGAAAAATTTGCTAGTACAGTTGGTGCCATAGTTCGAGAACATGTGCCTGTAGTAATTAACGATTGGCATTCGGTGCCTGGAAAGAAGAAAATGGAGCTTTGGGCTTTCATACAGGTACTATTCCTCAACTATGTTTAAATATTATTACGATGTTCATTTTTCCTTCTTAATGACGCTATTCCCATACGTCTCAACTTTATGTTTGTACACAAATACAGCAACGGTTCAAAATTAGTGATTGTCATCAAAGAATGACACTTCAATGTATGGGAAAGTCCTTGAGGACATTCAAATCTAGATTGAGAAAAGAAATTAGAGCTCAAGTTGAATCATCTGCGAATAGACCACGTACTATTACCCTTCTTAGACCAAAGAATGTCAACTCTGAAGAAGCTTGGGTAAAATTTGTTGAGGATACTCTTTCTGCTGATTTTCATGTAAGTATAATGAGCATATGTAGCTTACATTTTTTTTTAATTATTGGTGTTTTTAACCCTTTGATGATGTTTGGAATAGGAAAAAAGTTCTAGGTTTAGCAACATGAGAAATAATCAGAAGCTTCTCCATACTATGGGTCGAAAGGGTTATCCACGCGTGGCTCATGAAATGGTACAACTGAGAAACATATCTTGTCTTACTTTTTTATTGTCCTATTCCAATATATTTAGTAACTAAAGTTGTATGTACTGCAGAAAAAAAAGAATCCAGATTTAAAAGGATTACGAACAAGAGTATGGACTTATGGACATCTTAGGAAAGATGGGAAACCAATAAATGAAGCAGTTGCCGATACTTTGGTATGTGTAGCACTTCCCCTCTAATTGACCAGTGCAGTTTGATTTAGTAGTTGTGTTACTTGCTAGTAAAAAAATTGAATTCCATAAGTGCAGAGAAGGATTGAAGATTGTGCCGTATCAATTTCTGATACACCGGCCGAAGATTCTATCCGCGATGATGCTGTCGCTCGAATCTTAGGTCCTGAACGGCATGGGAGAGTTAGGGGACTCGGATTTGGAGTTGTACCATCAAAAGTGGATGGACAAATACAAAGAAGTGGGAGAGTTAGAGAACTTGAAAGTCAATTACAGACTCAATCACAAAGGATGGAGGCATTAGAAGAAAAAGTGGAAGCACTTCTGAAGCTATCTCATCAGGTTATAAGTAGTTATCCTTTATATATAATAAAATAATATATCTTAATATAGTCAATTAAATGTATGTTCCAATTTTAACAATTTTTTGTACTATGTTACAGAATGTGGAGGACAGAGATTCAAATGCTATTACTCCCCAGGTTTGTGTGTCAGACATTAAATTCCTATTTATTCAATATATATCCAGTTTGTAGCATTGTAAATTTAAAGGAAAAATGATTTTCTGCCTCTACTATGAATTTGTAGTCACAAATTGGAAGTAATGTACCTATCACAAATGCAAAATGTCAACTGTTGCATTGGTATAAGTTTGAGGAGGAAGAAGTTGTAGCAGAAGGGAAGATTGCAACAACAGACCCAAGTGCAAAGGTGCATCACCTGCCACTCGGTCGAGATTGTTGGAAGGTTTGGGTTGAGGAAGTGTATATGGGTAATTTGACCTTATACAGACCTACTGATGAATTCCGGACTCTTAGTGAAGCCATGGGAAGTACTGTTGCTTGGCCAAAGAGCAGTATTAGACTTTTATGATTAAGGTATGTTTTCTGGAGGTCTAGAGATACTGGTTAAGAATGTCTTGCTTAGAAGTGTAATTAGAATGATTAACGGGCACAAGAATGTGTACTAGCCTAGTTTGCGATGTTTTGATAAGATAGCCACATTTACTAGTTTCTTTGACATTCATGGTTAAGTGCAAAACAGAATCCTGTCGTTTTAAAACATTCATTGTGCTAGTTTAATTCTCGTGCTAGTTTCTTTGACATTCATGGTTAAGTGCAAAACATGAGACTTCCGTTCTAAAACCATGCATGATTCAAGAATTGAATTTCCAAAAGCCCTCGGCTATACAAGAGAGAGTTTTGGGCATATGAGGATTGTAAATTTTGATGCTAAGGTTAGAAAAACAACTCAAAATTATGAGAACTATAGGAATTGGAATTGGAATTGGTTGGCAAATAGCATATAGTTTTCTAGTGGCTTTTAATCTGTTGCTCAATCCTTTTATATCTTTCTATATTTCTTGTAAACTACATCGCAACAATACTATTTGTAGTTTCAAAACTTGACATTTGATGGCAATCACAAATATATGAACATTCTTGTTTTACCTGCATTTGTACGTCATTAGACTTTCATGATTGAGCAGATTTATGGTATAAATTTCCTTTTAAAACTTATATTCTAGCAGGATATTGGATTCAGCGTGGAGTGCACTGATCCTTCTGGAAAAAAATAGTAAGCTCTTGAAGTTTGTGCACCTAAATTTCTGCCATATTACATTATAAGGCATTCACACTAGCATTTTACAGCAGCCTCCTCTCAAGGAAACAAAAATGAAAAAGGATGAGAATTTTTTTGTTTGTTCTTGTTTAATCATTCTGACCCTTGTTTTTGGTTTTTATGTTCACGATTGAGTTATTGTGTTGCTTTATCCACAGCTGATCTTACCTTATCGGCGTTATGAATCTGACCAAGTGAGTTGTTGCTTTTCTTTGAATCTTTACAATATAGATGGGATTTCTTAACTACTGACTTCTTATTTTATTTTCCTTGCAGGGTAACTTCAAATCACGCTGTTATAGACTTGCTTTGGATCAATATGGTATTTGTTTTGGGGTTTTGGTTTCACAATTTTTACAGAAGTTTTCATTTAAATTTTTGATATTACTAATGATTGTCACTGCCATTGTTGATGCAGGTTGTACTTGCGGCTTCTATTATCAGTAAATCTGGCAAAGGTAGTTTCTCTGTAGATTTGATTTTTTAATTCATTTGATAATCTATTATCAAAGTAACAAACTGTAAAATTAATTAACTTACCCCCAAGCAAGAAGAAGAACCTTCTCATAGAACACACTGGATAACTCAGAGTGAGCAAGGCTGAACAGAAATAGAAGAAAAAGAGCATTAGTTATTAGCATCTATTCATCGATATAAATTAGTGTGAAAGGAGACCTCTACCGATGTTAAGCATTTCACATTTTAAGCAAATATTCAATGCCTATTTGTGCACCGTTTACCTAGAATTCATGCTCTGAAATGAAACTAAAGGCACGTGATCAAAGTTTTCAGATCCGATCCAGTCATGGACCTAGTTGAAGCACCAAATTATTGGTTCAACCGATGAGTTATTGTCAGGTTGAAGTAGCTAAAAATAATTTTTAAATTGAATAGGAGTAATAAGGAATAAATATATAATAAATGTAAAAGTTAAGGTGTCTAAGTTCAAAATGAATTTCAAGTAATTGTTAATTATTTTAATTCAAGTAAAAGATTATTATGAGTTTTCTTCTCTCATACTTTTCAGTATTTTTATTGCTCTCTATTGACATACTGAGCGATTGATCATCAATGTCATGGTGTAGCAAAATGTGCTAGGATACTTGCATAACTATCCCCAATGATTTGCATACTTGTCAATTTAATGATCAGATTAATTTCCCTTGTACCTGGATTACTTTTCCTTGTTCATTTAAAAGAGGTGGTAGCAGATTTGTGTCCTTTAAATACAATAATTATCTGTATGTACACCTAGTGGTCCTTTATGAAATAGATAAATAAATAAGACCGGTGTGTATGCTCGACTGGACAATATCATATACTATGAAAGAATAAGAAAAGTGAAAAATTTATAGGTATTGAATAGGATAAAGAAATAAAAATAAATAAAAAAATGAAAATCTTGTTTGTTGTCCTATGTAGTTCTGGGCATTTTTAGTTGGTAGACTCAAACATGACAATACTCAATATGATTTAAGGAATAAAAGAAATCAAATTCTTGCTTATTGTCCTGTACAGTTATGTCTATTAATTATCATTGCAGAATTCCTTCAACCCTTTATGGTATGTTTGGAACATATGCTTGACTTGAAAAGATTAAGGAATAAAAGGAGCGAAAATCTTGTTTATTGTCATGTACAATTTTGTCCAATAATATTCCGTTCGGAATACCTAATGTTCTGGTGCTGACTAGAAATATGTTGTTGATTATAATGCAGGAGAAAGAATGGCTTTTTATCCAGTTGCTGGTCTTGCTTCCACTCAAAGTAAAGCAAGTCTGCAGAGTAGAAATACTCATTTTCTTGTTAGTTCATTATTGATGTGTGGTAATTTTTCATTTGTGCTTTCTGAAGATAGATCTTGAATTCTATCTAGCACGAGACTGCAATAGTGCCATATTGGAATAACTAATGGATGTTGAAGTGGTCAAGTTAGAGATGATTTATTCTTTCCTTCAGCATGGTCATGAGTTTATTAACTGTTAGTTGCCACCCATCACATTGGTTAAAATTATAAATGAAGGGTACCTAGAAAGCTTGGCAAACTGTTCATTGATAAACTGGTTTAATTTTTATGGAGGAAAATTTCTAACAGATGCAAGCTTTTCTCAAGTATTCAAGGGCTTCCCAAATTTTGGTTTCCCGGAAATAAAATGCTGGGTTTGTACATTGAATGAAGTTGATGCTTTTGAATACCTATTAATTTGACACATCTCAAGAATAGTTTCATTGCTTGTTTACACCCTGACATTTATGTCTTGTCTGACCTTCTTCACTCTTAGCCTTTGACATCATCCTGGAATAGGTGAGGGCCTAACTCATTCTAGGGAAGAGTATAATGATTTGGGTAAAAAAATCTGGAGAAAATTGCCGACGTCTGGGAATCAGGGTATTCAGATTTGCCTGTCTGTCACACAAATATGGAAAGTGATACTACAAGCACCACTCCTTCAGTTGATAATCCAGGGATTGTTTACACGGAGTTCAGACTAGTGATGATATGGATTATTTTGTGACTAGTGATGACATGTGAAAAGAATATGGTTTTATTTTTGCTTTGTGATTGCTTAGTGATATATAAACCAGTAATTGCTTAGTGATTCAATGAACTCTTTAGTTTTGCACTTCATTTTTCTTGTTAAGAAATAGATTTCGTACTGATTTTGAATATTGTTTTTCCCATCAGAAAAGGTAACTCAAGTGCTGGAAGTAGAAGGAGATTTTGAAAAGTTTCCGCCTCTACAATTTTTGGGCGGAACAAAAGCCAGTTGAGCAACTCCTTTTTTGATGCTATATGGAATGTCAATCCAGCTTTAGTATGAATTATTCCACTTTTTGTACTTCTCGGAATGATGGAAAAGATATTTCTCATGTTGGGTCGATATTTTAAACTGGAAACATGTAGAATGAAATTATTTTGAATATTGCGCAATGTATATGCGAGTTGAATACTGCATGGTTCTCTTAGTTTCAATGCAAGAGCGTATTTTCTCATTTTAATTATGATTTTTTTTTATTTTTTCATGTCTTGTGTCTTTTGTATTTATTTATTATCACAAGAGCATTTTTGTAATTAGGTTGCAACGTGCAGAATAAAGAATATTATTTTCGGTAGCAATTAATGCATTAAAAATGCGAATTAATTTTTAAAAAATATTAAAATTACAACGTTCAAAAAATGCTGCAAAAGCAACGTTCAAAAAATTAATTTGAAAAAAGGGTCTACCGCAACGTTTAAAAAACGCTGCAAAAGAGGGTCTACCGCAACGTTCAAAAAAACGCTGCAAAAGAGGGTCTACCCCAACGTTCAAAAAATGCTGCAAAAAGTCTTCCTCAACGGCAACACTGACCTTCGCAGCGTTTGGAAAAACGTTGCAAAAACGCTTTTGCAGCGTTTTTTGGCCGCTGCAAAAGCCTATTTTTGGTGTAGTGAAGATCAATGGTGTAAACTTCACAATCTACATGGCAATAATGTCTAATGAATAGATAGCCCAATTCAAATTTCATCTTCAATGGATTCTGTCTATAATTTGAATTTCTTCTATAATGTATATTTAATAGGAGAGAGAAACAATAAAGGTTAAGAAAAGAGAGAGAGATTATAATGTGATAACTTATCCGTATAGAAGAGTCTCTACATTTAGCGATCCTCTTGACAATGTCTATTTTTTTTCACGACAATATTTCTAAATATGTTGCATTGGAGAAGAGCTATTGTAGACACTGTCTATTTTAACTTGTTTGGCAATTATTTTTAGTACAATCTACATTAGTATTAAAGATATTGATGTCTAACGAATAAGCAGTGAAATAAAAAATTTGGTCTCCAAGTGAGTTGTATCTATATTACAATATTTCTGCCTATGGTCTACGTGTCTTATATTAACATTAACATTAAAATAAAAATAATAAAATAGAGTGAGAGAAATAAAATCTAATATCCTATAGAAACAAAATCAATTATATTAATGAGTCAAATGTCTAATAGAACCTCTACATCTAAACCCCTCAAGACAATGTTTTTTTTTTTTTTGGTATCATGTCAGCTTGACTGGGTTCTCGTCTACTTAAACTGGGGAGATGTTTTTAAAATACCTTCTATTTTTGCTTATGTGGCAAACTTTTAACATTCCACTGTAGTATTGGAGCATCTCCAATGCATTCACTGGATCGTAGTTACATAGAAAGCAAATAAGCAGAACTGTAGTACATGTGGCGTCAATGTCTATGAAATAGGCGGAGAGAAGCTCAAAATTTTTCACCAATAGAATTAGTTTTTCATGTGAAAATCTTTGTGTGCCCTTATATAATGTTGAACAACATTATACTTTTAGATGATTTAGTTCAATACGGTATCCAGTAAAAACTAAATGTTTGAAGTCTCATCGTCGAGATAGTGTTGTACACCTGTCAAGTATTAGTATTCAACTGTAATAATTGCATGACATTTATTTTTAAATTATTAAATGGATACCTACTAGTATCCATTTTATATCACTCCTTCTCTAAAAGAGGGGATTTACTGATTATTGTTCAATTTTGTCACATGAGTTTTCACACTTCACCTCTTCACATCTGGTTTGGCTACAGTAACTTGTTTATCCTATGTAATGATCACTGTTGTAGACTGTTGACTATATTTAGAAAATATCTTATTTCTCCAGATATTTATCTTTCTAATATATATATATATATAATTATTTTTCAAATAAGAAAATCTCAAGATGTTTTTCACGTGCTCAAGTAAAGAGAATTTGTTAATTGGTTATCAAAAAGTTCAAGAAGCTCTCAAGTGGTGGACAAAAATATTTTTCAAGCTTCTCTCAAGTGCAAGTGGAAAGTTTTTTATGTTATTTTTCATGTGGCTCTCGAGAGTTTCATTTTCCGGGTCTTTAAAAGCAGACCATTTCATCTGTATTCTCAAGCGTAAAATAAGAGTTTTATTTTATCGTTTTCAAGATAGTTTGAGAATTTTTTTGTAAATTCTAAAGTTTGTAATCTCTTTGTGTAATCTCAAATTTTAATATCAATTTCAGTTTTCAAACTTTAAGTTTTATTTACTATCTTTCTAAGAATAATCTCCTTATACCTGGGCATATTTTGGTATCAGAGCCATAACTGGGTATTATAAAATTTAACTGTGTCAAACTACTGTTTTCATCGTGTCAAAGGTCATACTGGTGTGTAGTCATGGATGTCTGCTGTTAGACGTTGGTCAGCCCGTGTTAGCCAGAGTAGGCGTTTTGGGTGGTCCCGTTTGTAGGCTTTGGTAAAGCGTCGATTTAGCCTGTAGCATGTGTCTACAGTGGTAAAATTACTGTTTTCTTTTACTGGATTTAATTATGACTTTTATGTCTAATTGGTTTAGTAAAGGTGGTAGTTCAAATGAATGGAGTAGTAATACTTCAACATATTTTCAAGAAAACAACGAAGAAATTGATGATCAAAATACTGCATCTGCATCAAGTAATATCTCAAATAATATTAATTCAAAGGAACTTCAAATTATAAAAATTGAACAAACTTTTCAAAATTGGACTATCCCAAAGGTAGAAAAAAGTTTTATCTACGAGACAGGAAAATTTGATTTTACCCAAAGTTATTTTATCAAAACTCTGGAAAAAACTATTCCTATCAAAAATCAAATTGTTTCATTAAATTTACTTTCAAAAGAATCTATTATTGCTCATAGGAAGAAATTTCAATATATTCATATTGGTTTAGTTCAAATTGCTGTTAAGCCCTTGTTTAGACTAGATCTTGACATTCCTGTACTTATAACCTTAAGAGAGAAAAAACTTTTAAGGTTTGAGCATTATTTACTTTCCATGCTCGAGTCCAATCTTGAAAGTGGACCAGTATTTTCAAATTGCTATCCAAAATTTTCAATTAGTCTCCAAGACAGGGCTATTCTCAATGCTCTTAATCTTCATATTCAAACTAAGAACTTTGATGTTGATGACCGTTCAAAAGCTTTTGCTATAATATACAGAGTTTATTACAAACTTTTGAACATTCAACTCAATATTCATGCACTCAGATCTTTGCCAAGCGATGAAAGTCTCTTAGTTGAAGTTAATCCATTTCATTCAAATGTGATGATACCCAAGAGAATTCCTTGGAATCTTCAAGAAAGAGGTTTACATTGGGATTTTGAAAATGCTCAAAGTCATATACCAACCCCTATCAAAAGGAATCCTAAACAAATTATTCATTTCCCGGATGGAAGTGTTAGAATTATCTTTGACAAGCCATCCCCTTCAAGTACTTATCGGAGAAGCTTTTCATCTAGAATAGATGATAAACCTCAATCTGATTATTTTCAATCTGCTAGAAATTCAACTTCTTCTTTTAAAGGAGTTGATTTTGATTCAAATGTTCCTAGAGCTCATTTCGGTAACTCTGAAAATGAAGATGATCCAGAGCAACCTGGTTCACCGACTTTATCGGATATGTTACCGCCTTTTGAAAGACTTGATCAACAATGTAATGTAATTTCTTCTATTAATAGAAGAAATGAATTCAAAATTGATCAGACAAAAGAAGTAAAAAATTTTCGAAAATTATTTCAGAAAAGTTTTTCAAAAGAAGAAATTGAATCCTTCTAGGAAGAATTTTATGAATACTCAGAAGATTTAAGTTTTTATGAGTGGGCATATCTCAAAGTTTTTAACAAAAAACATACTCAAAAGAAGAAGAAAACAATTCAAAATAATGATATTCCTACAAAAGGTTGGAAAACACCTTCCGGAGAATCGATTCAATCTTTTCATCCTCTTATGCAACAAATAGTCGTTTCTCAGGGAAATACTGAAATTCTTGCTTCTCATCTCAAAAAATATCTGCTGAACGACCAGACGAATCAATGGTTGTTGCTAAAGATATCAAAAATATTTAGTCTCAGAAAAATTATACTAATATTGTTCTACAATCTGTTTGTTCTCAATTAAATAGAATTGAAATCAATTCTGATGTTGAGAGTTCATCAAAATCTTCAAAAGCCATGACAAAGAAAGTTATCACTCCTACTTTCTGTAGAATTCCTGAAGTTTCATCTTCAGACAGTCTCAACATCGAGTTAAAAGTTCTGAAAAAACTAGCCACTCAGTTATCAAAAATTTCATCTTCAAAAAATATTAACACCATTGATGAAATTGAATCTCAATTCATTGATGATGAAATTCCTCAAGTTAACAAGTTGAGTGGACGAACTTCTAAAGTCTCTCCTTATTATTCTTCTCATACTGCTCCTGATTTGCTCTTTGAAGAGAAACCTTCAAAACAACATTCATATGATGGTAAATCTATTGTTGAATGGAATTTAGATGATTTATCCGAATATCAAGTTATTCAACTGTGTGAAAGAATGGTTATATGTTACAACTCATATCTTGCTTCAAATATCATTCCTGCTCAAGCATATAATTATATCACTATAGGTTTTGCTGGATGCCTAAAAAATTGGTGATATAATTATATGATTGACGGAGAAAGAAATGATATTCTTTCTGCTATTGATAATCAAGGACAAAACAATGATTTCATGACTCTTGTTTATACCATTATCAAGCATTTCGTAGGAAATCCTATTTCTTTCGTTGAAAAGAATTCGGATATTTTTATGCACCTTCATTGTCCTTCATTACAAGATTTCAAATGGTATAAAGATACTTTTATTACAAGAATTATGCTTCGTAAAGATTGTGATGAGTCATTTTTGAAAGAAAGATTTATATCTGGACTTCCTAAACTATTTGCTGAAAGAATAAAAAATACTATCAAAAGAGAATATGATAGTGAAGGTTATCAAAATCTTACTTATGGAGAGATAATCACTATTATCAATAAAAAAGGATTAGTTCTCTGTAATGATTTAAAATTCAGAGCCAAATTAAAATCATTAAGAACTGAGAGTCGTAAAGAACTCGGATCTTTTTTTTGAACAATATGGTTATGAGAAAGTTGTTCCTCCTTAAAAAAGAAAGAATCGAGAATTTTCAAAGAAAGGAAAGTATTTTGAAAAGAATTTTACAAAAAGATATTACAAAAAATATTCAAAATTTCCTCATTCGAAATTTCGATAAAGAAAATTTTTAAAGAAAAAAGGCTTTAAAAATAAAAATGATGTCACTTGTTGGAAATGCAAGCAGACTGGACACTATTCAAATAAATGTCCTATGAAAGATAAGATCAATAGTTTTCAAATTGATGAAGATATTAAAATCCAGCTTCTCAATATAATTTCTAGTTCTGACGAAGAATCTAATTCTGAATTAGAACCTGTTTTTCAACATCAAGAAAAATTTGACTATGAATCATAGAATTCTTCTAACTCCTCTTATTCTAGTCAAGAAAAAAAAAATTGTGGTTGTAAAACCATTAATGTTCTTACTAGAGAAGAAGAACTCATTCAAGATATTGTTGATAAAATCAAAGATCCCCAGCTCAAAAAGAAATTTGCTACTCTTTTACCCTCATCTTCTACATCTGAATCCGTCATCTTTCAAAATATTATGAATCGTTTTTCAGAAAAGAAAGCTTCTACTTTTGATTTGAAGATGGAAGTAAATCAAATGAAATTTCAAATTGTCATTCTTGAAAAACAGATGAAAGAAGTACGAATGGAAGTAGTACATTTTAAATCTAAATCTGAACATCTTTCTCAAAAAATTTCTGATCAGTCCGATTCAAATGATACTTCTCATGCTTATCATCCTAACTATCATTCTCCTCGTCCGTCTGATAAGGATCATTCAAATCGATCTTCTGATAAAGAAGATGAAGCTGAAATTGAGAAAGTCAATGTTATTAACCGACTTCAGTTACAGAAATGGTATTGTCATATGACAATTATCATTAACAAAGAATTCAAACTTTCAAGCCGTGTTCTTATTGATTCTAGTGCTGATCAAAATTGTATTAGGAAAGGATTAATTCCTACCAAGTATTTTGAAAAAACTACTGAGCGACTGTACGGAGCTAGTGGTAAAAGACTCAACATTCGATATAAACTTTCAAGAGCACATGTTTGCAACTCAAATATCTGTTTCAAAAATATATTTTATCTTGTTAAAGATTTGGATCAAGAAGTGATTCTTGGTACACCTTTTATCGTTCAAATTTATCCTTTTAAAGCAGATTCTAAAGGATTGTCTATAAAAAATTTTGGTCAAGAAATATTTTTCAAATTTACAAATTCTCCCTCTTTTAAAGATGTTAATTCTTTAAAAAAAAAAAGCGATAATTTCAAAAATAATTAATAATATAAATTTAAAAAAGAAACATATTTAATTTCTTAAAGAAGAAATCAAATTCAAAAGAATTGAAGAACAGTTACAAGAATCTTCAATAAAAGAAAAAATTTCTATTTTTCAAAAACAAATTGAAAAAGAAATTTGCTCTACTATTCCAAATGCATTTTGGGATAGAAAGAGACACATTATTTCCCTTTCATACAATTCTGATTTTCAAGAATTCAATATCCCTATCAAGTCTAGACCAATTCAAATGAACAAAGATTTAGTTGATCATTGTGTCAATGAAATTAATGATCTCCTTGAAAAATGTCTTATTTGGCCGAGTAAATCTCTTTGGAATTGTTCGGCTTTCTATATCAATAATTCTGCTGAAATAGAGTGTGGAGCTCCACGACTCATAATCAATTTTAAACCTCTAAACTCTGCTCTTCAATGGATTCGTTATCCTTTATCTCAAAAGAAAGATCTCCTCAATAGATTATTCAAAGCATGTATTTTCTCCAAATTTGATATGAAGTCTGGTTTTTGGCAAATTCAAATCAAAGAGGAAGATAGATACAAGACTGCATTTAATGTTCCCTTCGGTCAATACGAATGGAATGTTATGCCTTTTGGTCTAAAAAATGTTCATTCTGAATTTCAGAAAATCATGAATGATATTTTTAATCCATTTTCAAATTTTGTCATTGTCTACATTGATGATGTTTTAATATTTTCTGAAAGTATCGAACAACATTTCAAGCATTTGCATACATTCATTCAAATTATTAAGAAAAATAATTTAGCAGTATCTGCTAAAAAGGTTGTTTTGTGTCAAACGAATATTGGGTTTTTAGGACATAATATTCATTTAGGAACTATTATTCCTATTCAACGGAGTCTTGAGTTTGCTAACAAATTTCTTGATCAAATCCTAGAAAAATCTAGTCTTCAAAGATTTCTTGATTGTGTCAATTACGTGTCAGACTTTATTAAAGACATTAGGCTGATATGTGCCTCTCTTTTCAAAAGATTACAAAAGAAGCCTGATCCATGGAGTCACGAGCATTTTGAATTTTACTACTTTTTTATTCTAAATTTATTTAATTTCTCATTTATTTATTTTAGTGACAAATAATATGCCATAAAAATATTTTACCGACTCAATTATTTATAAAAAATAGGATCGGATTGTTATCGGATCGGATTGACCTATATCCATATTTGATCCATTTAATTAACGGATTTTTAGATTCAGATCTTGATCGGGTTATCGAACTGAAACCCTAAATCCATCTCCCATTAATTTCATCGGATTCGGATCAAAATCCAATCCATTGACAGCCCTACATGTGGGTCAAGTGACCCCCACAAAAATTGTGTAGTTAATTTTTTTTTCAAGTGTAAGTTTTTTGCTTAGGCTCGATGAGTGTTACTTTTGTTAGTTTATCTTATCATCCGTTTGTTAGTAAAATGAATTATTGAGTTTTGGATTTAGAAATTCTTCAAATATTAATTTAGTGGTGAAGAAATAGAGAGAAAATAGTTTCAAACATAGAAGAATCTTTATGGTTCTAAATTCTTTTTGGACATTTTGGAAAAGTAAAAATCACAAATAACGATAGAATTTTCAGGTCTAAGATCATAGTTTACATGGTGGTTCCTTACAGCCTTTGGAGGTCTAATGTTCGATTTTGTTTGTTGTATATGATAATTGATTGAAAATAATAAGTGGGTTATTCTTTTCTGTACTATATATTTGATTTTGTATAATTTTGAGGGTTAAATGTGTTTGAAAAGATGAGGTTGTCGTTGAAATTAGTATTTTAGGTGGAAAACTTTTTGGAATTCAAGATTTGGGCAATTTCGAAGTTTAACGAAATTTGGCTTCTCCCGCATAATTGAATTTGTTTTTTGGTTGACATATGTTAAAAATTGGATGTTTAGATTATCAAATTATTGTTTGTTGTTAGAAACAAAAAAAAATAATAATAATACTAGAATCGCTATGATATTACTTTGTTGAGAATTGTGCCAAATAATAAATACGAGAATAATATGAAAATAATAGATCACAAAGAAAACAAGATTTACGTGGAAACTCAAATCCGAGAAAAATCACGGAAAGAGGCAGAATACATGAAGAGTTTAATATAAGGCGAAGTTCCAATACAATAGATAAAACCAATGAAATATGAGTCAAATTCACCCTGGACTTCTTCAATATATCTTCAAATCTACTATCAACTCTCATTACTCCTCTAACAATATTTCCAATCCAATACTCAACAAGAATTTGGGTTCTAACACTCGCAAATTTAAATTTGAATTTTCCACAAAATACTTACTTCCATCTTTGACTTCTCGCAAAGTATAAAAAAAAATTGTGGGGTCACTTGATTCCACACGATCCCATGTGGGTCCGCCTATGTACGTGATACTTTCTAATAGTTTAATTTTTTAGGTCAAGTGGTTCTAGCTGATTTATGCTCTGTTTGAGAGCCATTAATTTTTTGTAATGTATTATAAAATAGTAGATAGATGAAGAACGTGTGGTTAAAAAGTAAAGAAATTTTATTGGTATGTGTATATAATATTTTATTGTATAAATGTGTGGTAGAGAATGGTACTGTAACAAAGAATTTTAAATTTTAAAGGATGACAAACATGACCTTAATTGTTTAATTGGTGCATCTTGATTAATAATGTTGCAACCTAATTTGAGGTTTAAGTAACTACATAAATGCATTTTAATATTTGATTTTTTTTCTACAGAAAAGAAAGGATCTACGAAAAGCTTGGTATAGCAATTTTAAGTAGGGAGCCCAGCACGACCAGAATGGTATAAGGGAAAAATAAGTAAATACAACATTTTAATTATACAATTTCACATTTATCAAATTCATAACAAAAAAACTCATAAATCAAGATAATTTGATAAACATTATCACATCCTAATACGTAACATATTCTTGCACATCACATCTCATCTCTCTCTTACATAAATATCTCCTAACTCACCCAAAAATCTATTACACGTCACACTCTCTCTCTCTCTCTCTCTCTCTCTCTCTCTCTCTCTCTCTCTCTCTCTCTCTCTCTCTCATATATATTTAATATTTGTTTCTCTCTCTCTCTCTCTCTCTCTCTCTCTCTCTCTCTCTCTCTCTCTCTCTCTCTCTCTCTCTCTCTCATATATATTTAATATTTGTTTCTCTCACTCACACTTTTCTCTCTCACACACTTTCACACTTTCTATTTCCCTCCCTCACTCCTTCTATAATCATGATTTTTAAATAATAAAAAAAAACTTGCTGGTCATAATTTGCAATTTATAAAACTTTGTAACCTATAATTTAATTAAGCATGTCACAATCATAATAACACATAAATTGTGATAATGATCACACGTCAATCACAAACCACACAAGCTCACATTTGCGAAAGCACTATTGTAAGTCACAATTGCAAATTTAATCGCAAATTATTTACTGATCACGAATTAAAATTAATTTATCACAATTTATTTATCGATTACAAAGACACAAATTGAAGGTTAAATTTAGTCACAGAACACCCATTTTTTATGTCACATTATTTTTTTATTCACCAATTAATGGTTTTATGGATCACAATTATCCAATAAATGGCCACGATTTTCCAATAATTTGTCAAAATTGTTCTTCATTCCACCCCACCACCATCGACATCACCAAAAAAACACCTATGTTACCTTACCACCTACATCACGACCCCAGCAACACTACCGTCTTTAAACGCACCACAAACAAATCTGAACACACATCATCACCATCGCATACAGATCCGCACATGCATCACACAGATATGCACACACTGTAATCCACCACCATCGCTGCACCTCATTTACAAATATCAACGATTGCTAGATTTGTAGTCATCTGACGACCTCCAAATTTGTAGCTGTCTGTGGAGATGGAGATGGAGTTCCAGTGCACAAAATGGGCTCGTTGGCTACAATCGGAGTTCGACCAAGTTTGTTCGTCGACGACGAAGCTATGGTTCCAGAGTGATCTGTAGAGAGAGAAATAAATGGTAGATAGAAATGACAAAAAGTGAAAAAAAATGGGAGAGAGAGTGGTTTGAAAAATGAATTATTCTTGTTGTACACCCCCCAATAGGGGGCAGCCACTTGTCGATTCGGCAATCCATTATATAGAAAATTAGGTACATGTAGCTTGATCCTTGAAAAATATGGTAATTATCCTTATTTAGTTACATTTAATATAGGGATTAATTTCTAAGCTTTTGATAATATAGTTATATAAATATTAGAATTTATATTTTTAAAAACTTAATTAGCACCTGATTTTAAAAAATAAATTTTAATGGCATGATTAATGATAAACAAATTTAAAATACATGATTTTGCTTAATTTTCCCATAGTATAAGGTCGTGCATGGCCACGTGCAAAGGGCCAAGGAGACCAATTTACATGTCTAATTTAAATAAGATTAGGAGAATTTTAGTAGTTGAGAATTGATTGTGAAATCATAATAAAAATTGAGAATTAAATTGCTATTTTTGAAATTTAGAAATCATCTAGATTTGTGGTCCATTGTATTTCTTGATAATATCCTATAAGGATAAGTTTCTGGAAATTTTCCTAAAGATTAATAATAGAAAATCCCTAAAGACGTTTCTATGTGCGATATACTTTTTACCTATTGAAAATCACATAAAATCCCTCTATTTAAAATCTTTTGTGCGAAAAACCCTCATGTTGTTAAGATCCGTCAGATTTACCTTTTAAACAGTAAAAAATTTAAAAGGAACAATTGCAGTTTCAATATTCTAACTTTTTAATTTTTTTTACAAATTCAATCCAATTGTTTTGTATGTGCCACCTACCGTCCCAAATTTTAAAAACTTTACTTTCCACACCACCCCACCCCATCCCATCCCATCCTTGCATTTTCCTTCTTGATAATATATTATTTAAGGAGAGATTTCATAATCTTTTTCATCACATTTATGGTAGGTAAGGTTTCTAGAAATTAATCATTACATTAAACACTACTTTTTGAGATTGCTGTTGGTCTGAAGCTACGGAAAAACTAACGAAATTTCTTGTTTTAATGGAATTTTTTTTTTCACCATCCCTTACTTTCAAAATTATAATTAAATAATAATAAAAATAAATTAGCTTTTGATAATTCCTTCAAACTAAAATATCTTGGAGACCAATATTCATATATTTACGATTTATCTTGGAGACCATTATTAGCTTTTGATTTATGTATCTAATTACGATTTATCCAATGAGACCAATATTCATATATTTACGATAATTCCATCAATATCTAAATATTTGACACAAATAAAATATAATTTGATAAATGTATCATTTAGTCTCTAACTTTCAAAATATTAAAAATATAGTATATAAAAATTGAATTATATTTTATGAAAATTTTTGGGGTATTACATTCTCACCCCCTTAAAATATTTTCGTTCTCGAAAATTTACCCGTTACTTACCAATACTAAGTCTAACACATGATATACATATATTATCGTAATACATATCATACTTTAACGATAAAATGAATTGTATTATTACTTAAAAAAGAGTAAAAATTTAAGTCATGCAAAAAGTTTAAACCTCCGTTTGTTTCTCATTAAAAACTCATAAAAATGAAAAATATGACCGTTATCCATTACATCAGTCTATCAATTTTGAATTTCTATCTCTTGTGTGGGGTCCAATAACAGATATATTTTTCATTCTCATTCTACATTAATGAGAATCAAACGGAGCCAAACTAAACTCATCTTCTTACCCCTTAACATGTCTTGAGTTTTCTGTTTGTGATTTTGGGTTGGAGATGACAGAGAGAAACATTTTATTTAATTATTTATCAATTACATAAACATTACATCATTAATTATTTAATTAACCAAAAAAATTACATCTTTATTAATAACAAATTAATTCTTAAACAAAACTATTAAATATAAATTAAGCAAACGTGTATTGCACGTTGCTTGCACCTAGTAATAGAATAAGTAATGATGCCCCGTTGAAGACAACGAAGGGAAAAAAAAGAAAAAAAGAAAAAGAAACGCCACGTCCATGGATTTCCTAACATTTTTGCTTCTTTTATCCATCATTTGGATATGGATTCTTTTCCAAACATTAAATTCAAAGCACAGGAAATCCGGCAAGCTCCCGCCGGGGCCATATCCTTTTCCGATCATTGGAAACATACTAGAACTCGGCAAGAAACCCCACCAGTCACTGGCCAAACTCTCCAAAACCTATGGACCCTTAATATATCTTAAAATAGGGTATCTTGATGTTGTAGTTGTTTCATCACCCGAAATAGCCAAAGATGTATTGCAAAAATACGATCAGGTCTTCTCCAGCAGAAGTGCTCCTAGTGCCTTATATTATTAGAAACAAACAAAAACTAGAATCGCTCTTATATTACTTCGTTGAGAATCGTGTCAAATATAAAGACGAGAATAATATGAAAATAATAGATCACAAAGAAAACAAGATTTACGTAGAAACTCAAATTTGGGAAAATCACGGAAAGATGTAGAGAATTCACAATAATCAATAGTAAGGAGTTACAAATGAACTCTTTGTACTAATAACTAATTAGGCAATTGATCAATTCCAATATGTGTTGTATACTATATATTTATAACCAAAGAATCCCTAACATATTAGGAAAATTAATACATGAAGAGTTTAATATAATGCGAAGTTCCAATACAATATATAAAACCAACGAAATATAAGTCAAATTCACCTGGACTTCTTCAATATATCTTCAAATCTACTATCAAGTCTCATTACTCCTCTAACAATATTTCCAATCCAATACTTAACAAGAATTAGGGTCACAAACCAATTCTAACACTCGCAAATTTCAATTTGAATTTTCCACAAAATCCTTACTTCCATCTTTGACTTCTCGCAAAGTATAAAAAAAAAAAAAATTATGGGTCACTTGATTCCACATGACCCCATGTAGGTCCGCCTATGTACGTGATACTTTCTAATAGTCTAATTTTTTAGGTCAAGTGGTTCTAGCTGATTTATGCCATGTTTGAGAGCCATTAATTTCTTGTAATGTATTATAAAATAATAGATTGATGAAGAATGTGTGGTTAAAAAGTAAGAAAATTTTATTAGTTTGTGTATAAAATATTTTATTGTGTGAATGTTTAGTTGAGAATGATAATATAACAAACAATTTAAAATTTTAAAGAATGACAAACATGAGCTTAATTGTTTGATTGGTGCATCTTGATTAATAACGTTGCAACCTATGAGGTTTAACCGTTTAAGTAACTACATAAATGCATTTTAATATTTGATTTTTTCTTTCTACCAAAATAAAAGAAGAAGAAGAAACGATCTATGAAAAGCTTGGTAGAGCAATTTTAAGTAGGGCCTAGCCCAACACGACCAGAATAGCATAAGGGAAAAATAAGTAAGTACAAAATTTTAATTATACAATTTCACATTTATCAAATTCATAAAAAAAAAAAAAAAACTCATAAATCAGGTGCTAAAGAACATATTATATATATTATTCTAACATGAATTTAAAAACTATATTTGTTAAATCAAGATAATTTGATAAACATTATCACATCCTAATATGAAACATATTCTTTCACATCACATCTCTCTCTTACATTAATATATCCTAACTCACCCAAAAATCTATTACACCTCACACTTTTTACACATATCACATATTGTTAAGTTTATTAATTTTATTCTAGCATTTTCTTTTTCTTTTATTGCTTCTCCATCAAAATTTCTTATCAAATCTTCTCCTAAGAATTCATCTGAAATATAGTTTACTAATCTTTCTATACCTCCTCTATCCGATTTTATTATTTTTGTTTGTACAATTCTTCTTATTAATGTCTTTGTATCATTATTTATTCTATCCCACCAATTTCTAGATGCTACTAAAAAGTCTATCCTTCTTTCAGTACTTTCCCATGTATCATCTTTGTTATATAAAAAGAATAATATCATTGAGTCTGCCCAAGTTACTAAGACTTTTTTAATATCTATTTTACAGTCTAAGTCTAATTTTGCTCCTTCATGATTGACAGGTTTATCATAATTATCATTTAGTTCAAATTTATTACTGTATTTGTTTCCTCTTGGTGGTTGTCTATTTCTTATTTTTTTCATAATATTGTCTATATGGTTTAAAGTATATATGTGCATAACTTTCATCTGGATCTAATATTTCTTGTTTATTAGAGGATTCTGCGTTATTTGGTCCTCCTCCAGTGTTCATTAGGACTTGATATTCATCTAAATTTTCTAAACTTAATTGATCAAAAATTTCTATAAGTAAATCTAATTCCTCATTCATCTTTATCTTCTATATTATCCTGATTTTCTTTAATCTCTAATTTTTCTATTGCTTTTTTTTTTTTTTAGATTTTTCCATTTTTTCCTCTTCTTCTATTATTCTTGATAAAAAAAATTTTCTAAATTCATCATCCATACTACCTTCTTCTATTCTTATATTTTCTTGTTCAGTATGTTTTTTCCCTATTCTAGACATTTCTTTTTCTATAAATTTTTTGTCTATTGTTTTTTCTTTTCCTTTATTATTTTCTTTTAATTTTCTTACTTCAATTTTTAGAATATTAATATCATTTCTTACTTCTTTTATTTCATTATTTATGTTTTGAACATCATCTATTAATATTTTTATTAGTGTTTTTAATTCTTCTATATACTCACCAATTGACATTTATATTTTTTTTATTGACATAAGTAATATGTTCTACATTCAGTATCTTTACAATCTTTTATTACTTTCACACATTTTTGTTTTACATAATTATTATATGTTAATTCTTTCATTTTTTCGTAATAACTTACTCTTATTTTATATTTTTCTTGTTTTAATTTTAATATTTGTTTTTGTTGTGATTCTGTTATTTTTCCAGGTTTTAAAAGTTCATCTTGTATTTGTAGATTTATTTCTCTTACTCTTGCTAATTTTTTTATCTAAAATTTCTTTTATTTCCATTAATTCCATTAACATTTTTTACAAATCATTTGATTCATATTTTTCTTTATAATATAAATTGATTTCTTCTTTCTCAAAAGTTTCTATTATTTTCTCATATATATATCTTTCTTTTATTGATTCTACAATTAGTTTATGTAATATTTGTGCTTTAATTTCCATAGGTAATTCTCTAATTACTCTTAATGTTATTATTTTTAACTTATTGGGTATATGTTCTAAAAATATATAACTTCCTCCTTCTGTTTCTAATTTATAATAATTATCTATTTTTATAATTCTATTATTCATAATTTTTACAATATAACATAATTTCTTCTTTTTCAAATTCCATAATAATTTTTTCATATATATATATATATATATATATATATATATATATATTCATCTTTTAATGTTTCTATTATAAGGTTATCTATAATTTGTTCTTTTATCTGTTGAGGTAACTCTTTATTAATTATCATTAACGTTATTGTTTTTAGTTTCTTAGGAATATGTTCTAAAAATATATTACTTCCTTTACTTTCTTCTATTTTGTAATATCAATCTGTTTTTGTAATTGTAATGTCCATGATCTCTATGGCTCTGATACCATTAGTTGGGGTACTACTTAGAGCGAACAAAAATCAAATAATTCTTAAAATCTAATTAATCTTTAAATAGTCGTATATTCTATGTATTCTTTTAATTTATCAAATTCTAATCTATTATTAGTTATAGATATATAAAATCTTAAAGTTAAATTGAACCTTAATTTCTTATATTCTTGTGGTAATCTATTTGTGATAGGTTTCCTCATCTATAGGTTTTTAATTAAATTTTCAAAATCTAATAATGTTTGAGAATTCATAATATCAAGATCTGTTATTATATCTATATTTGATTCAAAAGGTATATTATATTTTGAGATACTCTTTTTCCTTTTTTCTAATTTATCTATTATATCTTGTATGTCTTTTACAATTATAGATCTAACAATTCATCTAACAAAATTTTCTATTAAATTTTCTTTAAAGCATTTTAATATTTCTTGAGCATCATATAATTGTTCTTGATATCCTATCTTATCAATTTCATTTTCAAATTCAATTTCTTTTTTATTTTTTACAATCGCTTTAATTTTATATGGACCTCTTTTAGATCTAGGTCTTTTCATCTTATAATTATTAGTCATAGTTTAGTTAGTTTTGAAAAAATATATTATTACTTTGAGATTAAAATAAATCTTTTAGGATTAAATTGTTATTCTCTTTATATTATGATTACTTTGGTTGTAAATCTTATATTTAGGGGTATTTTTGGTAGTTTGCTACCTTTGAATGGTCAAAGACCAAAATGAATAAATAGCCCCTTTATTTAGGCTATTTTCATATATTTCCCCTCAAACGCACCCTATATTAAACACTACTTTTTGAGATTGCCGTTGGTCTGCAGCTATATAATAGAATAGAAGCCCCGTGAAGACAACGAAGGGGAAAAAAGAAACACCATGTCCATGGAATTCCTAACATTTTTGCTTCTTCTTTTATCTATCATTTGGATATGGATTCTTTTCCAAACATTAAATTCAAAGCACAGGAAATCCGGCAAGCTCCCGCCGGGGCCATATCCTTTTCCGATCATTGGAAACATACTAGAACTCGGCAAGAAACCCCACCAGTCACTGGCCAAACTCTCCAAAACCTATGGACCCTTAATATATCTTAAAATAGGGTATCTTGATGTTGTAGTTGTTTCATCACCCGAAATAGCCAAAGATGTATTGCAAAAATACGATCAGGTCTTCTCCAGCAGAAGTGCTCCTAGTGCAGCCAATGCCAAAGAACACAACAAAATCTCTATGGTTTGGTTGCCAGTGGAAAACCAATGGCGTAAACTTCGCAGAATATGTAAAGAACAAATGTTTTCAACGCCAAGGCTTGACGCTAGTTGGGACCTTCGCCGGGAAAAGTTGCTGATACTGAGTGATTATGTGAATCAGTGTAGTGTTAATGGGCAGACTGTTAAAATTGGTGAAGCTGCTTTAATTACATTGCTTAATTTGATGTCGACAACTCTTTTTTCAGTTGAATTTGCTGATTTTAACTCTGATTCTTCTCAAGAGTTTAAGGAAGTTGTATGGGGTGTGATGGAATGTATTGGAACTCCTAATATTGCAGACTATTTTCCAGTTCTCAAAAAATTTGATCCACAAGGAATTTTGCGCCGGAACACGTTTTATTTTGAAAAGTTGTTTGCAATATTCGATGGCATAATAGATGAACGGTTGAAATCAAGAGGTACATCAGTGAAAAATGATTTACTGGACGCTCTCCTTGATCTCAACCAAAAACCTGACCCTGAATTAAGCCGAGACGATATAAATCATCTTCTTCTGGTAAGTATTATACTTTCTTTTTTTTTTTTAACAGCATTTCAGGTTCGTTTAAAACAATTTTTTTTTACCTTTTTAATTATTTGAGGTAATTAGGTGCTATTTCACTATAGTAAAGGAGACTAATACAAGGAAAAACCAAAAGCATATCCTCTTATTAGTAAGTTTAATGTAGTCATTCCATCATGTCGTCCTTTGTTAACGTATAAAAGCCGCTCAACATGATATTAAAGCCTGTAGCATATGTTCAAGCCTCATTCTAACATATTTTATCATAAATTGTGCATGTGTGAGTTTTTGACCAAAAGATAAATTCATTTTGCTTAACATGAACATTGAAATAAATGAAATGCTTAAACTTTTAGTCGAAATGATTTGACATTTTTTAGAATATGCCAATCACGCAATAGTTTATTGAATCGACTAAAAATTTAATCCTTTTATATATTTCAATATTATCTTAAGCAAACTGAATTTATCTTTTGGTCAAAGACACGCAAAGTTTATGACGAATAGGTTGCAATGAAGCTTGAATATATGCTTTAATACAATGTTGAGCCTCTTTTATGCTTTTAAAAAAGATATCAAATGGAGTTTAAGACCGGATTCAATTAAGAACGTAATTAATTTCTCTGTTTGTAGGATTTATTTGTTGGTGGGACAGACACGACTTCAAGTACAGTTGAATGGGCGATGACAGAGTTATTGCGCAACCCTGAGAAGATAATAAAAGCTAGAAATGAGCTTAGGGATGTAACTGGAACGAACAGTATAATTCAAGAATCAGACATTTCAAGGCTCCCATACTTGCAGGCCGTGGTGAAAGAAACTTTTAGGCTCCACCCTGCTGCGCCACTTTTAGTACCTCATAAAGCTGATGGAGATGTAGAGATCAATGGCTACTTAGTCCCTAAAAACGCACAAATTCTAGTTAATGTATGGGCCAGCGGTAGAGATTCAAACAATTGGTCGAGTCCAGATTTGTTTATGCCTGAAAGATTTTTAGATCGCAAAACTGATTTCCAAGGTCAAGATTTCGAGCTCATTCCTTTTGGTGCAGGGAGGAGGATATGCCCAGGTTTGCCATTTGCCCGTCGAATTGTGCACCTCATGCTAGCCACTTTGATATACAACTTTGAATGGAAACTTGAAAAGGGATTAAAACGGGAAGAAATAGACATGACTGAGAGATTTGGAATTACTCTACAGAAGGCCATTCCTCTCGAGGCCTTTCCTATCAAACTGTGATCTTCTGCATGAATCCATGAATATTGTCCCACTTGAGCAATATAGAAAAGAATAATTCATACACTTTTATTTAGCCCAAGTTTGGTTTGGATTAAAATCTGATTTTAATTCAAGTCAAAGTCAAACAAATATTATTAATCACATCTTTCATAGATCCCACAACTTTTCAACTACACATTTCAAAAACTTCTATCACAATCTACTAAAAATCTAATTTTAATCATCACCAAACACCCTCTTATATAAGTTGAACAGTGCTTTGCTTTTTACTTAAAGGAATGAAAATGTTGGTACAATAATGAACAAGCACTGGTCTAGAATTTGATCCGTATGTGTGCTTCCCTTGAGTGTACAAGAGTTCGTAAATGATTTATATGGTTGAGAAGTAAAATATATTGCATGTTTTTCTTTCTTTCTTCTTTTTTTCCTTTTTTCCTTTTTTTCTTTTTTTGGAATTCATCAGTCCTTCTAAGTGGTTTAATTATATGGTAAGACTTATCTCTTCTTGCTTATTTTCACTTGAACTTGTGTCTAGTCTATTCGATGTTTTTTTTAGAGTGAAGGAGGCTCCTTCCACTTGAACCCGATGATCCAAAAAATAGAATCTGCACCATTTACGAAAATCCAAAAAAATCAATAAAATCAATAAATACGCTAAGATTATATATATTTATGTACAGATATATATCAACATATACCTATTTATAAATAGAAAATGGAAATATGCTTCGTCGGAGAGAAGAAAGAAGTTTTCCATTTTCGGTTTGGATCCTAAACCAACTCGACTCACATCACTTGAAATGTATATGTACCTGAAATTACCCGAAAGTTTGTCTAAATCTGGTTGGTCTTTCGGGTTGTGGTTTATTTGGCCACTCCTAATCCTAATCTTAATAACAATTTTAGTTTGATAAAAATCTTAAGCTTGATCCCATTGTATATCATCAAGTCTTTATACTACAAAATTTGAGGGCCGTTTGGCAAGGATTTTGTAAAGCCAATACTTGTTTCTAAAATCAATAACATGACTGAATAATTTTGTGGAAGTGTGTTGTCTTGTTAGAAGAACTTTTGGATGAAGTTAGCTTAGGATAATTTTCTCGAGAACCTCTTCTACAAGAAATAGAAACAAAAGAAAAAACCCTACAAAATGAGCCCTTAATCACGAAAAACTTCGACACCGATAAAACAACCTTCTATTATATTGAAAAATAAAAAAAATAATAAAAAAATGGAAGTTCAATTATGTTTAGCAGAGCATATTGTTAAAAAACATATCAATGAATTATTGCTAAAATGAAGTCAACGATGTTAAATCCATCTTTCATACCCAATAATTTATATAAATTACGTTAGATTGATAGGAGTCGATATCATTGGAAATAAACAAAAATTAAAATGTCATTGTATATGTAGGTGTTAGATAGCTAACATGATATTGATGTTTATAGTACATATCCACTAATTGATTAACCTATATTAAAAAAAGTTTAATTATATTAAAGCAAGAAGCATGCCAAAATCATTATAGCATTGAACCAGTCTGTAATAATCAAGAAATCGTGCCTAGAAGATGCCTAGGTGTGTTATTTTCTACGATCTAAATTATCAACGTCTTTTCAGACTTTGTGGACTTGCAAAAAATGTTATCTATATCTGGTTGGGTTAAGGAATTGATCCTTAATTAAATGCAATTAGTAGGGTTGGACAAAACTCTCGAATCGAACCGAATTGAACGATTCTTCATAAATTAAATATCCTAACGAATAATTTAAATCGAGAATCGCTGGGTTTGGATTGGTTATCAGTTCTAGCCCAATAATCGAATCTAAATAATTTTTTATATTGAATTAATTAAATTATTTTAAATTTTTCTAAAGAAATTAGCAAATTAATTAAACAAACTAACCAAATCTAGCCAACGACAAATCCAACCAAATTAATTTTTTGTTAGCCCAACATTTGGGCATCATCATTCCCCTTTCCATTCCAATTTCATTTGATAAGTAGTTCGCCCACTCCCGTATAAACTCAAATTATTTGATAATTTTAAAACGTACATCCTCATTCCCAAATCGATTTTGAAGTTCCTTCATTTCAACAGCGGCGGTAGCTACTGATTAGATCTCTGAATGCAGTATAAGCATTAAAAAATTGGGCTACGTTAATTTGTAAAAGTTACAAATGAACATGTCATTAGTTGTATTTATGCAGTGTTGCTATGAATGTTAAAAAAACTTAATTATGGTACGGAACATAACATAACAGAACCGAACCCGAACCATTCCATAATCATATTTGGACCTGACGGTTCTATTTATTAAATACACGAAAATTTTGGGTCGGTTCAGTTCTGAAGAGAACCGAACCGACTCATGTACAGCCCTACAAAAAATTACTATTAAAACACCTTTTGAAAAAAAATAAAAAATAGGACTCAAACACACCCTTGTATTAGAGAAGAATTGTGTAGACACTGTATATTTTAACTTATGTGACAACTACATTTAGAGCTTGTTTGATACATATTATTTTTGGAGAATGCAGTTTAGAATAGTAGATTAACAGAAAATATGTGTTTAAAAAATAAGGAAATTTTTTTAGATTTACGTGTAATATTATTTTATTGGAGAATATGTGATTGAAAAGAAGAAAGATGACAATAAATTTTGGAAATAATGTATATCAAATAAGGCTTTAGTTTAATTTACATTAGAATTGGAGATGCTCCATACATTGCAATCTATATGGCATTTAAGTAAGAGTAATGCTATGTAATTTCACCTTTTATTTAGCCAATCATCTAGTGTCATCTAAATTGGGGTTGTAATTTCAATAGAATTAAATAACATCACTCTTTAAATAGATTATTTTTTAATTTATATGACATTGATGCCTAATGAATATACGGTAAAAGTAAAAAAAAAAAATTAATCTCCAATAGCTTCTATTCGTAGTCTAGTATTTCTGTCTTTGGCCTATTTGTCTTTTATTAATAATAAAATTAAAATAATAAAATAGAGTAAGAGAGAGAAAAGGCAGATACATAAGCAAACAAAATGTTGAGTCATTATATTTTACAAAACCTCTATATCTAAATAGACACGATCTATTTTTTCATTTTTGTTAGCCACATCAGCTAGACAAGATCCTTATATTTTAGAGGTTTTCTTAAGCCCCTGTTTGGGCTCCATTATCGTAGATTATACTGGAAGGAATAGTGTTCGTAAAATTTCGCAAGTGTACGGATCATGATAAGTAATAAAGTGAATTTATCAAATCCAAATATCGTCCCACGGAGACTGCTATCTACCAAAAAGTTCTAAAGTAACCTAACTTTAATTTAAATTAAAATAGTAACTAATAATCAAATCAAATTTTGTTTTCTAAACGAAATTCTAATAAATAACAAACTATTAAATAAAATAATCAACTCAAATTAAAACTGTAGATAAGATTATGTGATTGGATAGTTAGGATATCTGATTTCACTTGTGTTATTTATCATACATTTCATTTCAATTCATTCAACCATTTTTCATACATGTTAACAATCGAATTAACCTAATGTAGTTAGTGATCTCTCTCGAGCAACACTAATCATATTCATATGCTCGAACTTACTATATCTCTATATAAATTCATACACATATGAATGCATTTATCTATAGGAATTCAACATGGATCGCTAACCTATAATTATCTCTCGATCTCTTATAATATCTATGTTAATTATTGCACAAACTAAAATTATAGATCACCTCTCGGTCTCAATATTATCCATATATCAAGTAATTGTTGCACAAACAATTAAAGCATTAAACACGCCATGATTAATTAACAAATATTAAAATGACATGAAAATCTCGAAATTAAACATATAATAAAACATTAAAACCTTTAGTGGCCCCACAGACATGACGCAATGGTAAAGTAAGAGAGTTCTCTACGAAGTATCGAAAGTTCGAATTCCCTCGATAGTTCAAAAGCAACATTTATGTTGGAATGCAACATTTAAATGTAGGAAGACAACATCTATGTTGGAAGGCAGAAGTCCACAGGGAGGAGAATCGTCGAATGTCCGGTCCAATTGTATATAACTGTGACCGCATCCGGATTAACTCGGGCACCACTCTTCAGGATTAGTCGGGCAAAACTTGGACACTTAAGTCATAAAAAAATAAAAATAAAAGTGTTTAGTCATTCATAACATTGAATTTAAACACGCAAAAGTAAAATTCATCACCAAAAATTGACGAAACGTGATTAATCTCAGTTGGAGTTGCCTCCTTTGCGTTTGTATATATAAACAATTTAAGTTTGTGTTTTCTTCCGAGAAGCAAGCCGGCTTTTGCGTGAAAATATAATAATAAATTGTTGCATTTCTTCTCCACTTTGTGTGTGTGTGTGTGTGTGAATTTCTGCCCAAAAACTTATTCCACAAGCTGCCAACTTTTGCATGAAAATAATATATATTTTCAGCCCCTGTTTTTCTCTAGAATTCAGATTCTGTTTTTCTTCCAAAAGTCAGTAGCTTCTGTCGGTGTGTGTAGATAATATATATTGCAGCCTATTTCTCCACTTATCTGCTTGCCGGCTCCTCTTCTTTTTAATTTTATTTTCTTCTCAATTTTAGCCCAATGTTCTCTTTGTCCATATATTTAATCTCAAGTCGTCAAATTTTGTATCTAATTAGAAGTTCAAATTGAGGCCCAATTAATTGCTTGCTTCCAAGTCCTCGTACTATGAATTTTTTCATTTTTCGCTATTTTGCATTCTTTTCTTCAATTCTTCATTAAACATAAAGTTTTACCTACAAAATACAATATAACTTAAATTAGGTAAAATTTAATTCAAAAAAAAATAAAATATCATGATTTAGAATCACGAATAAGTACAAAAACTACACTTATCAAATAGTAATTTTTTGAATTATGGGTGGTTAAAAAAAAATTTATTTTAGATTTACATATAATATTATTTTATTGGAGAATGCGTAATTGATAAGAAAAGAGCAAAAAATAAATTTTAATGTAATGGGAGGGAGGGAGCCAAACAAGGGCTAAATGTCTTCTATTTTTGTTTATGTGGTAAACTTTTAAGCAATTCAGGAAATGCATTAGAGATTCTATGCATTCAATGGATTTCAATCTACAAACAAGCAAATAGACGTATTTTCAATGAATTTCTACTATAACCCAATATTGGAGTTAGGTGTCGTTTATTTTCTAATTCAAAATACTTTATAAGAGCGCATCCCTGGGCTTTAGCCCATTGTCTACCGAAGCCCATTTATTATTTCATATGCAATGTATTAGCTTAGTGCAAAAGAAGAAAATATCATCCTTTGGCCCCATCCCTACGGCTACCATTTTTTAAGGGAAATTTTCAAAATTTAAGTGTTAATTTTGACACAATTCAATTTTCAGGTGCCAAGTTTCAAAATGCAAAACTCAGGTATTTATTTATTTATTAATTAAAAATATTTTTATTAATTAATTATTAAATATTTAATTCTAATATAATATAATTAACTCACCCCACATCCACCACCTCTACTGTTCCGGGGACTATTCAGACGACTGCTCCGATTCTGACAATTATTTCGACGGTCACAGTTCAAAAATTTTATAGGTTACAATTAATTCGTTGGTTATAGATTTCAAAAATAGTTGGTCACAGATCAAAATTTATAGATCACACCGTCACAGATTGTCAAACTAATTGGTCATAGATTTTTTACGATCACAGATTATATAATTTTTAGGTCACAGATAACAAAATGGTTAGTCACGAATTATATTTTTAGTCACAGATTACCGAATTCTAAGATCACGGATTATATTTTTAGTCACAAAACCAAAATCACAAACACTCTTCATCCTGTCGCCACTGTCACTGCCACAACCACCACCACCAACAACAGCAACAATAACAACACAATATCACCACTATCAGCACCACCATCAAACGAGATCAGAACCTACCAACCCACAACACACCCACGCCGCCAATACCACCGCACCCACAGCACACACACCCACAGCGCGGGCGCGCGCGCACACACACACCTACTGACTGCACACACCAATTGATATATGCAGCCCTTGGGGACTTGGAAACGTAAAGAGCCATGTAACTATAAAGTCTTCTAATCCCATTTATATGCCTTCCTGATGCCTCTTCTTCATCCCAATTCACCATATAATGGATTTGGTACAAATTACCAGCTCTGTGTGGAAAGGGAATGGAAGACTCTGAAACTTCATCCATTCTTCCCCCATATGGGACCAACAACATCTCAGCTTCCCCAGCATCCTCTTCGTGCCTTCAAGCCCATTCTTAGAAATGGGTTTCTGAACATAGTCTACTTTTGCTTTAAAGTATCGTACATTTGCCTGAGTCCTATTAAGCAAAACATCAAGCGATCCTAAAGGAAGCATGTAGATATATAGGGCCGATTCTATCCGGTGCAATCTTCCCTTCGCAAACCCAATTCAGGGAAGCTTTGTTGCATCAATTCTTCAAAGCAGCATCGGACGTAGAGAGACGAGGGAGAGAGTTGGAGTGGGAGTGGGAGTGGGAGGGGAAGGAGACGGCAGGCGGTGGAGGTGGCGGGCGGTGGTAAGAGAGTGAGTGAGAGAAATGAATTATTTTAGGGTTAGGATAGATTTAGGTTTTGATATGTAAAATAAAATACCTGATTTTTGAACAATTAAACTTTCACCCTAATTTTTGAATTGGTGTAAACTATACACCTGATTTTTTGTAATTTCCCATTTTCCAATCCGGTATCTGACTAAGTCCATGTTTGACAACTATTATTTTGAAAAAAATTTAGTTTTAAATAGTGATTTTTTAGAAAATGTGTGATTAAAAGATAAGGAAATTTTTTTGGCTTATGTGAAAAATATTTATTGTGTAAATATGTAGTTAAAAATGAGTATAAAAATTAAAGAGTTTTGAAATAATGATTGTCAAACAAGGGCTAAGCTTGTAATCTTGCAATTTATACATACTATTATGGATAAGAAACATCATTATCTCACTTAAATTAAACAAGAAAAGAAATTCATTATAGAAAGAGAACCAAGAAAGTTAAAATTCGTTAGAACATCACCAAGAGAGCATCTTTAAATTTAAAGAGTTAAAATTTTTATGCACCCCAACAATGTTTTCTATTTTGGCTCTTCATTTTACTTTTCTCAAAAAACATTTATTGATTTCTCCTCATTTTTTATTTATCATAATTTTTTTATATATCAATGATCAATAAATTAAATATTGTTTGAATGATTTAAAAAGTAGATATTGAAATCTGTGGCTTAATAAATGCAATCATTGTTAGTTAAAAACTCTATCTTAAAAAGTTAAAATAGAGAGTCTATTAGAACTTATATTTAAGCATTAACTCTTTAAATAAATAACATTTTATATTTAGAGAGTTTTTTTGGAGATACTCATATATTCCAATGGCTTTCATCATTGAAGAAGGAAAAAGTTTATTTATATATTTCCGTGAACTACATATTGCCCATGTTTGGGCTCTATTAAATTGAGATTTTGCAGAAAAATATATTTTGAAATATTAATACTTTTTTTGTTAGAATATGTGGTTAATTTTTTTTTATTTTTAATTTTTTTGAATTTACACATAATATTATTTTATAGGAGGTGTGTTTGAAAATAATTTTTGAAAAAAAAAATGCATTTTGAAAAAAGAGTCCAAACGAGGTGATTATTTCTAATATGCTAGAAGGATATTGCAACAGGAGTCATCGTTGAGCCCTCATTGTCGTCGTCATCATCTCCATCTTTGAGGGGCCAACATTGGTAGTATCAAACTCTACAAGTCATTGTTGGATAAATGCACCGATGTTTGTGAACGAGGATCGAAGAAAGTGTTATGTTTTGATATAAACGATGTCTACACACGAAGCGTGAAAATATCAAAATAAATTAACACAACAATCAAGATTAAAAACCTTAAGATACTTGTTACATCTCTTCCAGCAAGGCTCAAAAAAAGTGGCCACATAGCAGTCACATAGTAAACAAATCCAGGCTCACACTCACCATCTTGCACATATGGCATATTTCGTCGAACCCATGAAGGGGCGAGGCAATGCAAGGATTTTTCATGATTGATTAATGTAATTATTCACTATAGCAGTCACTCTTCTAAGTCAAAATGTCAAGTGTAGTCCTTACAACCAAGGCCATAGGAATGCAAATAGTCAAAACATTAAATGCGCAAGCCTAGGATTGACACAATGATGTATAAGACAAGGCTCCTCAATCGTTAAGATGAGACCATATGTCTCTTCATCCAACAGTTATTATTTCTTCTCTACTACTATAAAAACTAACGCTTAGTGTCATTTGAAGATAATACAATTTCATACACTCAACTATAACTTTGCTCTCATATTATTCTCTCAATATTCTTCGATTTGAACCCTCTTTTATTGCGACTCACGTTTTTAACACTTCCTACAGCCAAATACTTACTCTAAGATGTATAGATTGACTTAATTGTAGAAATGCTCGCAACTGCCTCTCCCACCACCAGAGAATATCAAGTACTCTAATAATTTGTTAAAGTATGCCGGAAGAAACTACATGGACATAAGAGAAGTCGAGATTTGTTAACCATGTCACTCAGAAAAACAAGGTTAACAATATTCAAATCGAGATAATAGAGATAACTTCTCATGTTTATATTTGATTTTAGTAAAAAATAATCCACCGCTCAACAATGCAAACGAATAGATTAAATACTGCAAAAGCCCTAGGAAAGCATAAAACAAACTGTCCCTAAAACAATAGATTAAGCTAAATATCTGGACGAACCCATAAGGGTTGTCCGTGTGATTGATGTACCGACGATGTTCATCCTGGTATCTTTATCTTGATTGTCATGCGACTCCACTTGTCTAGAAAGGCTAGAGCAGTTTCATCCTCGTCATTCTCCCAAGTTAAAGACGATTTGCCTGAATTGGATCCTCGTGATAGTTATCACGTTGACAAGGAATGAGATACTTCACATTTAACACACCGGGTGTTAAGATTTTGTGTTCCATCTTAAAAGGTTAACCTTATTAAGAGAAATAGTCGAAACCTTTATAAGTTGGTCAATATTTTTATCTTTATTCGTTGCGAAATTCTATCCCTTAACGTATCCTCACAAGATATTGGCTCGTTTAAATAGACCAATCTTGAAATTCGTATACTTATTTTTTTGAGTCTTAATAAGATCGAATTGCTCGTGGAGCTTAATGGGCTCTGATACCATGTTAAGATTTAGGGTTCCATTTTAAAAGGTCGACCTTATTAAAAGGAGTAGTCCAAACCTTTATAAGGTGGTCAATATTTTCATCTTTATTCGATATGAAATTTTATCCCTTAACACCAGGTACACGTATGACTAGGAAGTTTGAGATGATAGGCATTGGGATTGATCATTACAATAATACCAATCTTATTATGTGGTTTTTGCTTCTATACAAGAAACAAGTTTCATATCCTTTTGCCTAAATTCCCATATGGACCATTTTATGAAGACACGTTGTGTGATAGTGATGTATCATTTTGCCTAAATCCCAATGTGGACCACTTTACAAAGACAAGTGGTGTGAAATCTCGTATTTGTGTCCTTGTTTGATCTCATTATTTTAAAAATACATTTTTCTCATTTTTCTTTTCAATCATACATTTTTCAAGTCCAAAATTTTCCCTTATTTTTTAACCACGTATTTCCATCAATCTACTATTTCAAAATGCATTCTTACCAAGTTTTCATTTTAGATGTCCATTTTAGATGCATTCAAAATAGAGAATCAGAAGGATATTTAGATGTCCATTTTCTTATCAAGTTTTCATGTGATTTATGCAAATTGGTCCACATGGGGATTTAGGAAGAGGGAGACATTACTACTGGTACCAATTACGCAATAGTATGTGCACTAATTACATATAATCCAAAAAGGGCATGTTTATTGAGTCGATATTAAAAGTTAAATCCTTTCATATATTTCAATGTTAACTTAAGCAAAATGAATTTTATCTTTTGGTCAAAGACAGGCAAAGTTTATGACAGTTAGGTTGCAATGAGGCTTCAACATGCCTTCTATCAAATTTAATACCATGTTGAGCTGCTTTTATGCTTTCAAAAAGGACTATCAGATGGAATTTAAGATCGGATTTTGAATAAGAATGCAATTAATTTTTCTCTGTTTGTAGGATTTATTTGTTGCTGGGACATATACAACTTCAAATAAAGTTGAATGGGCAATGGCAGAGTTATTGCGCAACCCCGAGAAGATATTAAAAGCTAGAAATGAGCTTAGGGATGTAATTGGAATGAACAGTCTGATTCTTGAATCAGGGCTTCCATACTTGCAGGCTGTGCCTAAAGAAACCTTTAGGCTTCACCCTCCTGACCCCTTTTTAGTACCTCATAAAACTGATGGCGATGTAGAGATCAATGGATACTTCGTCCCTAAAATGCACAAATTCTAGTTAATGTATGGGCGAGCGGTAGAGATTCAAATAATTGGTCGAGTCCAGATTTGTTTATGCCTGAAAGATTTTTAGATTGCAAAACTGATTTCCAAGGTCAAGATTTCGAGCTCATTCCTTTTGGTGCCGGGAGGAGGATATGCCCTGGTTTGCCATTGGCTCGTCGGATAGTGCACCTCATGCTAGCCACTTTGATATGCAACTTTGAATGGAAACTTGAAGATGGATTGAAACCGGACGAAATGGACATGACTGAGAGATTTGGACTTACTCTACAGAAGGCCACTCCTCTGAAGGCTCTTCGTCTCAAATTGTGAGCTTCTGCACGTATCCATGAAGATCGTCCCACTTGAGAGCAATATAGAAAAGAATAATTCAAAAACATTTGTTTTTACATTTTACAGTACTGCCGAAGAAATGAAAATGTTGTACAATAATGAACAAGCTTTGGTCAAGAATTTGATCCGTGTGTGTGTTTAACTTGAGTGTGCAAGAGTTCGTAACTGATTTATATGGTTGAGAATTCATCGTTCCCTTTTAAATGATATTCGAACCCCTAATTTAACTGTTAAGACTGCGCTCTTAATCTCTTATCAATTTAATGATTCATATGCTTTGATCTTACTTGTATTCACTTCAACTTGTGAATAGTATATTCAATGTTTTTTTTTTTTTGGATAAATATTCCAATTTTATTTGGTTGTGTTATAATTAAATGCATGCATATGTGCAGTTAAAGTTGACGTACTAATTGTAATAAAATACCAATTGCTTTTATGTTTTTCATAACTTAAAATATTGGTATCTGCCATTGATAATAACTCATGGGCATGGATTTCCTAACCTTTTTGCTTCTTCTTTTTGTCAAGATTTTGGATTCCATCTTAAAAGGTCAATCTTGTTAAGAGAAGTAACCCAAGATCTTTATTAATTGGTCTGTGTCAACATCATTTATCGACGTGGGATATATATCCCTTAACACTTTTTATATATCTTATGGATATGGATCTTTTCCAAACATTAAATTCAAAGCATCGGAAATATGGCTAGCTTCCCTCGGGGCCATAACCTATTCCGATCATCGGAAACATACTAGAATTCTTGCCCCACCAGTCACTGACCAAACTCTCAAAACACTATGGACCCTTAATACTGTTGGAAAATATATTATTTGGCAAATGAATTTTCACTTGTGTATGTGAAATTAATCCCACATTGATTGAAAGTTGGGATTTTGAAGAGGAGCCTTAAAAGGGATTAACAATCCCACATTGGTTAGAAATGAAAAAGTGGGAATATATGAGGACTATAAATAGTACCATCCCACATTGGAAAAAGAAAAAAGAAAGTGGCAAGTGGGAAAACTTAAATAGTTATCCCACATAGGATATGAACAAGTTTTTGGACCAATTTATATATGGTTAACAATTTGTAAGGTGTAACCATTTGTTGCATAGAGACTCCTCTGTGGCCTACGCCCCCGCAGGGGGGGGGTGCAAATCTTGGACCGACTTGGCCTTCGAGCCTTGAACTTGTGTGCGGGCGCGACCTGCGTACACGAATGTCGGACCGAATGAGTCAAAAATTGGCCACCAAGTGCAAGCCACGTTTTGAAAATTTTCTTTTACGTTTTTCCATTTAAAACATAACTTGGAAACTGTTTTCATTTATTTTGTAACTCCAAAACGTGAGAATTCAAATGGCAGAGTTATGGCTGGAGTTAAGAATTCAAATGGCAGAGTTATGACTGCATTAAAAGGCAAAGACTCCTCCTTGCCTATATATACTGAACATTCTCTTCAGTTTAGACACACCACAACAGCACGAAATCTTCCTGCTTCCTGTTCAAATTCCTGTCGTCTTACAGTCACTTCGTGATTCCGTTCCGGCACACTCGTTCAGTTCGACTGTACAAGCTGCAGTTCACGCCGCTGTATCCTGGGAAGCAAGCGCTCGCATTACTTCGGTGAGGGGGCGAATATTGCTTTAAGGACACTGTGTTGGACACAGGCCCCGGCTTCAAAGACGCCAATTTTTATCTTCTGTCAACTGCAATATTTTCTTTTCTGTCCACTATAATTTGTTTGTTACTTCTTCTAATTCAGTTCACTGTTCAAAGTTTACTTACAAATACATCTGAAAACAGGGTGTCTTAATGTTGTAGTTGTTTCATCACTCGAAATAGCCAAAGATATATTGCAAAAGTACGATCAAGTCTTTTCCAGCAAAAGTGTTCCTGGTGCAGCCATGTTTAACCAACACAACAAATTTTCTATGGTGGTCGCCGTTGGAAGATCAATGGCATAAACTTTATACATTTTTTTTTTGACTATTTCATATTCAATATCATGTAAATTTGTATGAAATTTGTATATTCATATCTATATCCATTTTCATCTGTGTAACATATGCACTATAGAAATAATTGTCTTTTGCACGTCGGCGACCCTCCTATGGTCAAGCTAGATCATGTAATGTGTGTATAGGTTTTTAAGTTATATATTTATATTATTTTCGAAATATATATGAACTCCTCAAGCTGCAACTCTTTTACTTTCGTTCTTACATATCGTTCACGAAGCTCTTATTATAAATGTAAATTCAACAAATGTATAAATTAGTGTTCTGAATTACCAGATGTATATAAATCAGGAAGATGGACCGTGTTAGATTAAGAACATGTTTGCCTCCCATTCTTTTAAAATTCTTTTTTCTACGTACTCATTTTCAACCATACATTTACGCAATAAAATATTTTACACTTCAACCCACCATTTTTTCATATTTTTTAATCACACATTCTCCAAAAATTCACTATTCAAGACATTGTTTTTCTAGAAAAATGGCACCAAACAGGGGCTAAAAGTGTCAACCAAATGTAAAAATAAATATTCTATTGGAGATTCTAGGCATAAAATCTTTTCTTGTATAGTTTTGGCATGTCTAGCTGTAAATATTTTCTTGGAAGATATTCCTTGCGTAGTTTTGGTAGGTTTAGGAGTTTACCTTATTTAGGAAATTTGGTGTATCATCTTTTCTGTATATATTTACCACTCGCGAGAACAAAGGGGGCTGAATTGGCTCCAAAATTGCTTCCACTTTTTCATGGTATCAGAGCAATTGTGACATAAACCTACATCATCATGGCTGGTGATGGGCGGAAAGGGGATGAAGGAGGGACAGGTTCAGACAAGAAAATGCCGACCCCCTATACATTGACTTCGAATGACAATCCGGGTAATATAATTACCCAAGTTCAGTTGAAAGGTGAGAATTATGACGAATGGGCACGTGCTATGCGTACTGCATTACGAGCCAAGAAGAAATACGATTTCATTGATGGAACCCTCAAACAACCGGACGATGACTCACCGGAACTTGAAGATTGGTGGACTGTTAACTCAATGCTTGTCTCATGGGTGTTTAACACCATTGAACCCACACTTCGATCAACCGTGTCTTACGTGGAGAACGTGAAAGATCTGTGGGAAGAAGTCAAGCAGCGATTTTCAGTTGGGAATGGTCCACGCATACAACAATTGAGATCAGACCTTGCGAACTGCAAGTAGGAAGGAGAGAGCGTAGTCACCTATTATGGTCGGCTCAAGTCTCTTTGGGACGAATTAAACAATTATGACTCAATCCCAGTATGTAGTTGCACTGGTTGCAAATGTAAAATTACTGCTGAACTGGAAAAGAAGAGAAAAGAAGAAAGAGTTCATCACTTCTTGATGGGATTAGATGAAGATGGATATGGAACAATACGATCCAATATCTTGAGCACCGAACTTTTGCCTAATCTGAATCGGGTTTATGCTATGGTTGTGCAGCAAGAACGAGTACGGACCATAACACGGGCAAAAGAAGAAAGAGGGAACCCCATGAGTTTTGCAGTACATGTTGGTGATCGAAACTCAAGGGGGGATGGAAAAGACAAGACCATGCTCTGCCCAAATTGCAAACGGAGGGGACATGATGCTGATAACTGCTTTCAACGGATTGGCTATCCGGAATGGTGGGGGAACAGGCCACGCACAACTACTGGGGGCCGTGGTGGCACGCGTGGACGTGGTATCCAACAGAGTGCTGGTGAAGGACGAGGACGCGGAGGGACTGCTCGAGCCAACGCAGTTCAAACGCCAGGAGCTGATGGTGGGAACAACATTGTGACTGATTCTGATAGAACATGAATTAATGGGCTAAGTGACAAACAATGGGCCACACTGCTTAGCATGCTAAACTCACACAAAGGTGGTGCTAATGAGAGGTTAATGGGTAAGGAAATTTTTTTGCCTTGGATTATCGACACAGGGGCTTCGTATCACATGACTGGGACATATGCATGTTTGAGTGATTTGCGTGATATGACGCCATGTCCAGTTCGGTTACCAGATGGAGCAGAGACCATAGCTTTAAAAGAAGGAACCGTGACTCTTGGAGAGAAATTGAAACTGCAACGTGTCCTTTTTGTACCTAAATTGAAATGCAATTTGATTTCTGTGTCACAGCTTCTTGATGATTCCAATCTTTTTGTCCAATTCACTAATAAAATTTGTGCTATACAGGACCGCAGTTCGAGGATGCTTATTGGAGCGGGTGAACAGCGTGAGGGGCTTTATTTTCTCAAAGGAGTGACTCATGTTCGTGTTTACAAGACAACTGGTATTGCATCTTTTGAGCTCTGGCATAGAAGAATGGGTCGTCCTTCCTCCAGGATAGTAGATTTAATTTCTGGAGTTGGTAGTGTTAGTAAAAATGATAATAAGTTTTGCGACATTTGTTTTAGAGCTAAACAGACAAGAGAAGTGTTATTTCCTAGTGATAATAAAGCTAAAGAAAGTTTTGACTTGATCCATTGTGATTTATGGGGAGCTTATAGGGTTCTTTCTTCTTGTGGGGCTGTTTATTTCCTGACAATTGTTGATGACTATTCTTGTGCGGTGTGGATATATTTGTTGAATAGAAAAAATGAGGTTTCATGTGTTCTTAAAAATTTTATCGTGATGGTTAGACGACAATTTGAGAAAGATGTGAAAATCGTTAGGAGTGATAATGGTACAGAATTTATGTGTTTGAAAGAATATTTTGTTGAACATGGAATTCTGCATCAAACTTCTTGTGTCGGGACACCCCAACAGAATGGACGTGTAGAAAGAAAGCATCGCCACATTCTCAATGTGGCACGAGCCTTGCGTTTTCAAGCACATTTACCTATTGAGTTTTGGGGCGAATGTATTCTTACTGTTGGGTATTTGATCAATAGAACACCATCTGTCTTATTGGATGGAAGAATACCATATGAGATCCTAAATGGACAGGTACCTACGTATAAACAAATTCGAACTTTTGGGTGTTTGTGCTATGCACATGACAGTAATCGGGATAAAGACAAATTTGCTAGTCGGAGCCGAAAGTGCATTTTCGTGGGGTATCCTTTTGGGAAGAAGGGCTGGAGGTTATATGATTTGGAAAGCGGAGAATATCTTGTTTCAAGGGACGTTGTCTTCATTGAAACAGAGTTCCCATACGCCAACAATGTTGTAGATCCTTCCTTAAACAATAATGGGGTTGCAAATTGCTCCACAGATGATGAGGACTCCTATGAGCAGCTTGACTTGGAAGAGCAACAAACTTCACTCTCAGGTATGGAACATGAGGCGCAAATTGGGGTTGGTCCTGATGAGGAGACGCCTACAAATGTGAATGCTGGAGTAGGAGACATAGAGGGAATCGACATGGGAGGACCCATGGTGTCTGAGGAACAGGAACACCTTAGCAAAGGAAAGAGGGTTAAGCTACCTTCTATTCAGTTGCAGGATTATGTGACGCATACCATTCAAGTAAACCCCTTCGTAGGTTCTTCGTTCCACTCAAAATCCTCAGGTACACCCTATCCCATAGCGCATTATGTGAATTGTGATAAATTTTCTGTGCGACACCAGTCTTTTCTGGCAGCTGTTACCACAGGATATGAACCTAGCACTTATGTTGAGGCTCTAAAGGATGAATGTTGGAGAGAGGCGATGAAAAAGGAGATACAGGCTCTTGAGGACAATGGAACGTGGACAGTAGAAGATTTGCCTCCCGACAAGAAAGCAATCAGGAGCAAATGGGTCTACAAGATTAAATATAATTCAGATGGAAGCATCGAGAGATGCAAGGCGCCCTTAGTAATTCTTGGGAACAATCAAGTCGAAGGCATAGATTACAATGAGACTTTCGCCCCGACAGCAAAGATGGTTACTGTGCGAACATTTCTTGCTGTTGCAGCTGCGAGGAATTGGGAATTGCATCAGATGGATGTTCATAATGCATTTCTGCATGGTGAGTTGGATGAAGAGGTGTATATGAAAATGCCGCCTGATTTTGCTTCCCCACCCCCAGGTAAGGTATGTAGGCTTCGAAAGTCATTGTATGGGCTAAGGCAGGCACCCAGGTGCTGGTTTGCCAAGTTAGCAGCGGCGTTGAAAACTTATGGATTTGAACAGTCTTGTTCTGATTACTCACTGTTTACTTATAGCAATAGGACCATTCTACTCCATGTTCTTGTCTATGTTGACAATCTGATTATTTCTGGGAATGATGGAACGACTGTGCAAAAGTTCAAAGATTATTTGAGTCGGTGTTTTTATATGAAGGATCTGGGGAAACTGAAATACTTCTTGGGGATTGAAGTAGCACGGAACTCTGAAGGTATCTTCTTGTGTCAACGTAAGTATGCGCTGGACATCCTTTCTGAGACTGGATTATTAGGAGCTAAGCCGGCTGGTACTCCTCTTGAACAACACCATAATTTAGCACTTGCTGCGACGGCTGATTTGCACGATGCTGGACAATGCAGACGCCTGGTAGGCCGACTAATTTACTTGACAATCACGCGGCCCGAGTTGGCTTATTGTGTACATGTGCTTGCCCAGTTCATGCAGCAGCCAAAGGTTGAACATTGGGAAGCAGCTTTGAGAGTTGTTCGATATTTGAAGGGCAATCCGGGTCAAGGTATCTTCTTGCGTGCTGATTGCGACCTGAAACTGTATGGTTATTGTGACTTCGATTGGGCGAGTTGTCCTTTAACACGCCGATCCTTGACTGGTTATTTTGTTCTTTTGGGCAATTCGACATTCTCTTGGAAGACCAAAAAGCAACAGACAGTGTCTCGATCTTCCGCTGAAGCGGAATATAGGTCTATGGCGCACACTGTTTGTGAATTAAAATGGTTGAAAGGATTGTTGTCTGCTCTTGGTGTGATGGATTCAGGACCTATGTGTTTGTATTGTGACAGTCAGGCGACTTTGCACATAGCTGCTAATCCAGTTTTTCATGAACGAACCAAGCATATTGAAGTCGATTGCCACTTTATACGGGATGAGATACACAATGGTAATATTCAAACCAAATACGTTCATACTTCTATGCAGTTTGCAGACATCTTTACGAAAGCTTTAGGGAAGCGTCAGTTTGACTTTCTCCTTCGCAAGTTGGGCATTCAGGATCCTCATGCTCCAACTTGAAGAGAGGGAGAGGAGGGGGGGGGGGGGTATTGGAGATTCTAGGCATAAAATCTTTTCTTGTATTGTTTTGGCATGTCTAGCTGTAAATATTTTCTTGGAAGATATTCCTTGCGTAGTTTTGGTAGGTTTAGGAATTTACCTTATTTAGGAAATTTGGTGTATCATCTTTTTTGTATATATTTACCACTCGTGAGAACAAAGGGGGCAGAATTGGCTCCAAAATTGCTTACACTTTTTCATATTCTAAATAAAAAATTAAGAACATCGTCGAAAAAGCAAAAAAAAATGTTGCACTAGGTTTTTAATTGCAGTTTTTGATTGAACTGTGCTTATTTAAAATTTTGACTTGAGAAATATATGCACAATATCCCGGCGATAACACATGCTAATGTTACATACTAGTATATATATATAGTAAAAGAGTGATATTCTTACATTAGAATATACGGTATTCTAAAAAAAATTTAAAAATTTCAATGAACATCTACAAAAGGAGTCTAGAAAGGCACAAGGGTGCGGCTCTCCTTGCTATTTCCAGTAATGAGGGAAGTAGACTCGAGTGCTGTGGAATCGATAATGTATCATGACTTAGACGCATTCACAACTACTATTAAGTTATTATCCACGCATTCAATATGATTCACTACTCCTCTTTCTTATAGTTTTATCTAAACAATTTATAAGTTTGTCATTGTTTCTCTCCAAAGTGGGTTAACGCCAATCATTCGTCATTTTTTTTTTACGGTTAATGATTTTATAGCGTTGCTTACAAATATAAGTTGTTTCAAGATATATCTTTAAAATCTTTACTTACAAGTAAATGAGTAAATGCTATTAATAAGATATACTAAGAGTTATCATCAGGTGAATTAGATAGTTTGTTGGCTCCTCTTAGTCGTCATTACTATCTTCTTCGGAGTAAGTCATTATCGGTCTAAATTTAATATTGCAAATATCATATCCTTTATTAATATCTTCACTTATAATACAAATGGGTGTTCTACATATCAAATCTCAAGCGAAGTAGGAAAAAAAACTGTTGGTGCTTGTCCTAAGTGTATGTATATGTTTCTGCTAGAATTTGGGTATGATCCGAATTCTTTGTTGAAAATAATTTAGAGTTCTAATAAAAGTACACATTAAGAAAAGTTCTATTTAGAATGCTTTTGGAATCATATTCGAAATCTATTTGACAAACTCTAGTTGAAATCTATTTAGAAACTCTATTGGGAGTTGGAGTTTGTGTTGAGTTTGAAGAGATCAAAATAAGAAAGTTTTTAGTCATTCTATTTCATCTACAACTCTGCTTCTAAGACTTAAATTGTTCCCTATATATATTTGACTATTTTCTACAATTTAGTTGGATTTGATTTCCCCCATTATGGGTTGTTAACCTCATCGTAGATTGGTTTAACCTTAATGGAGCAAATTATTTTGTTCTTGCGATCAATTACTTTATATTATAGCATAATCTCTTATTTTCTCCAATAATTTGGTGTAATCTAGTATCATCTCCGCTTTTCACAACAAACTAGTATCAAAGCATTCCAGTTTACAACTGGTATCAAAGCCAATGATTAGGAAGTTCTTGGGAGATCGATATTTTGATCAAGTTAAGAGCTTAGGTTGATCTTTAGTGATGGCAACCATGAAATTTAATGTTCCGCTATTGGATCGCGGTACAAGATTTTCATTGTAGTAGATTAGGAGGCAAGCATTGCTTGCTTATAGGGGATTGATTTTGTTGTGTTTTTGCCCGCTTCATATTTGTAGTTTAAAGACACGATCTTATATTGTTGTGACAATTTACGACACTCTATAGTCAAAAAAAAAAATTGATAAAACATCTCGTTGAAACTAAGGCACGTGGAGTTGAGCTTGTTCTTTATAGTGGGTTGTAAAGGGGGCAAATTAAAGTCTAACTTCAAAATTTATTGCAAGAATTCGGGGTACTTTTTAGCTGTACGTTGCAAAATAGAGAAAAATTAGCTGCAACTTTTTAGAAGGGAAAGCAATGAGATACTTTAGGCGAAGTCATTGTTGAAACTTTTCACAATGATAGAGAACTGTTTTACTTATGTTTGACTACAACTCCAAACTTGACGAGACCTGGATTCTTGATATGGATTGCACTTTTTATATGACTCCTAATCGGGATTTGTTTTCAACATATGAAGAAGTTTCGAAAGGTGTTGTGATGATCGGTAATAATGCACCTTGTCGAAAAGCTGGCATTGGTCGGGTTAGAATAAAAATGTTTGATGTGATGGTTAGAACATTTTATACAATGAGATATGTTCCATTTATGAGAAGAAATCTTATTTTCTTAAATAGTCTTGATTCAAAAGGGTACATGTATACTGTTGAAGGTGGAATCGTGAACGTTAGTAAAGGAGCCCTTGTTTTTTTAAAGGGACATAGAAAATCCTATTTATATATATTGTAGTATTATACGGAATCTTTTTAGCATGCAATATATTTTAAGAACTCAAGTAAATTTAGAGTTTGATTATATACTGTTGGAGTCTAATTTGGAGGTTTTTTTGAAAAATACATCTCAATAGTTAGAAATTATGGATAAATCCGTCTTACCACTATTATCGATAGAGTTATTGTATTCAGTTGCTAGTAATATGCCCATTTTTTGGTATAAGACTCTACATAGGTACAATTCTCCTAATTTAGTTGACGGTTTGAATACGGTTAAAGGTGTTGATTCTAGCCAAGATCCTTCTTTTGTTGCATTCAATAGTGATTCTGTTACAGAGATGTTTCAACCTTGTTTGGTGACCATTAGATCACTTTTGCCTCTAGTTGGGGGTAGAGGTGGAGAATATTTTCAATTGTTATTTTGATGGAGAAATTTCTTTTATCTTTTTCATTGAAGAATTCAAATTTATTCCTTGCGATGGAATTTGTCTCCAGGTGGAGGATTTTTCCTGTGAAATTTTATTCAATACAGTGAAATTCATGTCAAGGTAGAAATTGTTGAAATTTGGGCGTGACCCGAATCCTTTGTTAAAAATAATTGAAAGTTCTAATTAAAAAGTACATTAAGAAAAATTCTATTTGGAATGCTTTTGGAATCATATTCGAAGCCTATTTGACAAATTCTAATTGAAGTTCTATGTGAAATCCCTATTGGGAATTGGAATTTGAGTTTACTTGAAGAGATCAAAATACGAAAACTTTTGAACATTCTATTTCATCTACAACTCTACTTCTAGAACTTGAATTGTTCCATATTTATATTTGACTATTTTCTACAATTTATAAGTTGGGTTGGTTTTACCCCGTTATGAATTGTTAACCTCATTATAGGTTGATTTCACCTTATTAGATATTTGTTTATTCCCATTATAAGTTAAACAAATTATAAACATAAATTTTTTGTATTTTTTCTTCATATTATAATAAAATCTCCATTCTCTACATATTATTATGTTCTTGTGTTCAATTACATCATATTATAGCATAATCTCTAATTTTCTCCAATAATTTGGTGCTGGATTAATTCGATATCATCTCTGTTTTTCTCAACAAACTGGTTATAGAGCATTCCAGTTTACAATAGTTTCCATCCCAACAAAATTGGAAACACATCGCCTTCGTGATTAGTTGTATCACTACAAAAAATGGCTTCAGACACGGATTTTCCGTTCTTGAAGCCACAATATCCATTGCTAACAATCGTCACCAATGGAAAATGATCGATCAAAAATCTATTACTATTTTTTAGGGTTGCTGATAATTACCAATGAAATTTCTGTAAGTGAAACTTTTACCAACGGGATTTATATAGGTAAAAGTCTTTTGATTACCAATGGAAACACCGTTGGTAAAAACTTACCCTTTACCAACGGCATTTCAGTTTGTAAGAACATTATCATTACCAAATGAATTTTCGTAGGTAAAGATATTGCCATTACCATTTGGACATTCGATTGGTAAATATCTATCATTACCAACCGAGTTTCTGTTAGTAAAAGTCTATCTTTACCAAACGAATTACCTTCGTGATTAGTTGTACAAATCCACCATTAACCCTCTTGTCACTAGTCATCTTTTAACTCACTTCTTTAACAAAACGACTTTGGTCTCTTTGTAATAGTCACCAATCTAGTTGCCTTGTTATCATTGTTATCTCCCTAAGTGGATGACTTACTAGAACCCAAAAAAACTCTACATATCAACTCATCTACAGTTTATAGTATTTTTTTCTACTTTTCTTTGCCCGTGAAAAGGGATAGGAAATATGGTATGCTTCATAAGTTCCCCCAAGGGAATAATTTTATTCCTGAAGTACACTATGCAACCTTGGGCAGAGGTTACAACATAGGCAAAGAAGCAAAACATCAATCTGTTCAACTTGATATAGATCAACATGGCATTTATGCAACTAAGACTTGAGGGACGTAACAATTGCTTTCCGAAATACTCAAGGCGAGGTAGTCTATTTAGAAATCTAAAATATGTAGGGTTACTTGCTGTGTAATCTCCTCATTAATTAAACTCTTCCCAATTCGTTTTACATACGAGACGTATTTTCACTATACTTATTTTTTTCTGATTTTTCTATCAAAGTAATAATTGTCTTGATCACCGTGTTCTAGTGGCCGAGATCACAATTGATGCACAATTTGTAGGTTTTTCTAACATTTTGAAGTTTAAAATTAAAGTTAGTAATTTAAATGGAAAATTTCTCAACAGCAGAAGCTCCGCTTTTATAGTTCCCAACCTTTACTGCAATCATTGAAGTAACTTATCTTTCCCCATCCTTATTTTTTCATAGTGTACATCAAAAGCATAAGTCGCCAACTCATTTTACAACATAATGTATCCATGGCTCTGTATTGTGCTTCTATTTGAAGAATGAGAAACATGTTAGGCCTTGTGACAAAAATTCTATGTGATTTACAAGTTTGTTGCATGAAAGAAGCTTGTTTAGTCTTGGCACGATTTGATTAGGAATCAAATATTATGGTTTTTGAAGTTTGATTGAATTAAGGAATTGGAGATGAAGTAAAATACTTTGAACTTCTACTTCATATTGGACTCCACAATTTCGAGATTTGACTTCTATAAATACTCCACAAGGTATATGCACAATTAAGGTAAAAAGAGAGAAAAGAGAGATTATAACAATTAAATCTTTGTGTATACATTAGAAACAAGAGAGAATTGTTTATATTAGATTGAGATGATTAAATTTTGTAAGACAATTGGTTATTTTTTGGTATAATGAATTTTCTTCTTCCACAATTTTCCTGAATGTTGTGTGATCCATTAAATTTCATATTATTTATAATTTTCTTCTTTAATTATTTGACCGGTTTCTCGACAATTGATATCAAAACATTCTTGATATCGGGAATGGTTCATTAAAAAGTGGTATCAGAGCCAAGGGTTTTTGACGGTTTCTTGGGAGATCCAAATTAATTATTAAAGCAAGGGTGGAACAATGTCGATTGTTCGGGGATAACAATTTTGAAATTTGAAATTTCGCTTTAGGAATGCAACAATAGATTTTCATTGTGGCAAATCAAGATGCAAGCGGCTCTTGCTCAATTGGATCTTGATGATGGTTTGTTGGGAATTGATAGAATGCCTACAACAATGCCTATGGAGCAAAAACAACGGAAGGATCGGAAAGTCGGAAAGCCCTATCTCAGATACATCTTCATCTTTCTAATGAAATTCTTCAGGATGTGGTAAAGGAGAAAAGTGTCGCTGCATTGTGGTTGAAGTTGGAGCAGATTTGCATGACAAAAAGTTTGACAAGTAAGTTACACTTGAAGCAACATTTGTATTATCGTCGTTTGACGGAATGTGGATTTTTGGAAGGTCATCTATACGTGTTCAAGGAAATCGTTGTTGATTTGGAAACGATTGAGGTTGAGTATGATAAAGAGGATTTAGAGCTGATATTGTTATGCTTGTTGTCGTCTTCATATGTAACTTTTAGAGATATCATTCTCTATAGTAGGAATACTTTTACAATTGACGACGTATATGATGCGCTTTATTCTAAGAAGAAGACGAATCATCTAGTCGTCAATACTAAGACTCATGGAAATGGTCTCGTTGTTCGTGAGAGGAAGACGGATAGTCATGGAAGGGGCAGAGTCAATGATAGCAACAGTTGTATAGTCTGCTGATATTGCAACAAGGGGCACTTGAAGAGGGATTGATATGAATGGCGGAAAGGTTTGCTACTACAGATCAAGATAAACAATCAGAAAATACCGGTAATGTTAATCTTACAGAAGATAACAGTGATGGAGAATTGTTGGTGATTACTGAAGGTGACTCCAAACCTGACGATGAATGGATTCTTGATTTAGCTTGCACTTTTCATATGTGTTCAAATCGGGATTAGTTTTCTTCATATAAAATAGTTACAAGGGGTTCCGTAATGACAGGAAGCATTGAGCCTTGTGGAATAGTTGGGATTGGTAACGTCAAAATCAAGATGCTAAATGGGACGGTTAGAACACTTAGCCAGGTTCGACATGTTCTAGGTATAAACAAAAATCTGATCTCTTTGAGTGCTCTTGATTCAAAAGGATATAGGTATACCGGTGGAGGTAGAGTTCTGAAAGTTATCAAGGGTGTCCGGGTTGTGTTAAAGGGGTGGAGAAAGTCCCAGTTATAAGTGTTGGAAGGTTCGGCGATCATGAAAGAAGTAGCCGCAGCTTATGGTTTGGTAAGCGGTTGTGATCGGGTTGTTCGTGGTGATTTAGACAATAATATTGGTTGTGATCAGGTTGTTCGTGGTAATTTGGACAATAATATTAGGAAACCTTCTAGTAGCTCAGGTATAGCTGGTTGTGATCTTGTTGATCATGTTGCTCATGGTGATTTGAGCATATTTGACAACTCGTGTGGAGTTGGGATTGTATGTGGTGGTTCAAGCAGGTTTATTGAGTCGGCTAGAGCTAGAAGTGAACAAGATGATTCAAACAAGGATAGCGCAAGGTAGTTCTACTGGTATGCAGGGCTTGGATGTAGTTTACAGTTGTTGAGTATGCCCGGAAGGGGCATGGCGTGCTCGACGAGGGCATGGGTGTCTGGTTGGGACATGGTGGAAGATTTGGAAAATGACTTGAAGAGTGAAGATTTAATTCCTTGTTATGGAATGTATGTTAAGGTGAAGTTTGTTAGTTTTGTGACAAAAATTCTATGTGATTTAAAAGTTTGTTGCATGAAGAAAGCTTGTTTAATCTTGGTACGATTTGTTTAGGAATCAAATATCATGGTTTTTGGAGTTTGATTGAATTAAGAAATTGGAGATGAAGTAAAATACTTTGGACTTTTACTTCATTTTGACTCCACAACTTCGAGATTTGACTTCTATAAATACTCCACAAGGTATAGACACAATTAAGGTAAAAAGAGAGAAAAGAGAGATTGTAACAATTAGATCTTTGTGTATATATTAGAATTGTTTAGATTAGATTGAGATGATCAAATCATGTAAGATAATTGGTCGTTTCTTGGTATAATGAATTCTCCTCTTCCACAATTTTCTTGATTGTTGTATGATCCATTAAATTTCATATTGTCCATAACTTTCTTCTTTAATTATTTGGTCGATTTCTCAACAATTGATATCAAAACATTTTTGATATCGGGGTTGGTTCATTAACAAAACCAATTGTTGTTTACTAGACTTCAAAGAAATTGGTGAATTCCCAAGCAACATACAAAATCTTGTAACATAACGATGTGAATCTTGGCAACCATGCCCAATGTGAATCACAATTTATGCATGGGTATGGTAATGTCGGGTCGGGTCGGGTTCACGACCAAAGCGAATACCAAATTGACATTTTGAGTTGGAGAAATCCCAACTCATTCCATCCCTCCTTCCTTCCTCCACGGCTTTCTCTCTCTCCCTTTCCCTTACTTCCTTTCCCCCCCGATCGCATCTATCTCTCTCCATCCTTGCCATATGAACAAAATCAAACTCCTAATACACACATGGTGAAATAGGCACCTCTCTCTCTCTCTCTCTCTCTCTCTCTTTGTTATCTTCGATTCTCCATTATCCAAGCCGAAGTCGCCATCTCCGTCTCTTTATACTGTGCCGATTGCGTCTTAACACTCTACACTATACGTTTCCAAAGTCGCCCGCCCCATCTGCATTGTGCGCTTCCAAAGTCGAAAATCGCCCTTTTACAGTCTGCCATATCTCCAACTTTCGACACTGCCGTCTTCTTCAATGTATGTCACATAATAATTTGATTTCAGTTGTTTTTATCTAGTTGTAGTGTCTGTGGTTTTGGTGTTTTCTTCCAGTTTTATGAATTTTGATATAGAGATTCCTCATTCCAGTAATTAATTATATTTTATGATTTAGGGTTTTCCGATTTAGGGATTTTTGAACACGTATAGAACAATTGTAATAAATAATATCTTATTTTAATTTTTTCGCCACTTTTTTGAAAGTTTGAATGAACCCCTAACTCAAAAATGTCTACATCTGCCACTATTTATGAACAATAGCATTTTAGATTAAAACCATAATCTTACTCCTTGACATAGATGACTAATGTTAACATTTTTTGGGCACTTTGTTGCTGCATGCAATGTTAATACTTCATAAGTTTAAGTTCATTATAATTTTATCATTATTTTTTGAAAATCAGAACTCCATCTGGATGATCCCTCTAGGAGTCCATCATCTGAAATCTACAAAGCTATAAGTTCCCAAATAGGAAAGGTGTTTGGTCTTTTGTGGGTATTAAGTGCCAACACTTCAACCCAGCATTTATAGATGCTATTGGTATTGTCATTAAGTTTGGCATAACTTGAGCCTTCTTGTCGTGAAACACAAACTTTAATGTGAAATGTAAATATCCATCTCGAAAGTGTAGAACAAGCTGTCAAGACTAGAATTCTCGACAGTTCGGTAACCACTTTCAAACGTTTTGTCATATGCGAAATTTGGTTCGACTTGTACGTGTGTTATGAATTAAAATGTGCTACATGTCATCACCTAACCTATGCTATATTCTCCAAGTTAGAATGCCAATTTGTTGGTCTTGGTACAAGAGCCTTTTGTGTTTGATTTAACTTTTATGTTATATATACTTATTACACTATTTTACTTTCTTTCTTTACTCATGTCTTCGTTTCCTTACCCGTTTACCAAAGGTTCAATTCTTAGTACAGCTTGTTCAACAGCTCATGTTCTGAATTATCAGAATTGAAAAGTGGAATGAATTATGGTTCAACATACAAGGCCACCTCACATGATTCGGAATGCAAGAGTATGCAGTGGTAACGGGGCTAAAATGCTATCGTGTGCCTATTGATAATGAATACGATAAAGTCATGACCAAAACAAGACTGAAGGAAAAATATTTCAGAACAACCGATTGGGTTTTATGCGCCCAACTGGAAAAGGTTTTTCTAAATCCGTCGATTATGCAACCAGATTGATACAAAATTTCTTTTGGCTGAAATATGATGTATGAACCACATACATTGAGATCTGATGTGTACCACATACATTAATTTTTGTAGTTTGTTCAATTCCTGTTGGTGCTAATGTTTTGTAGGTGATTTGATTGAATGATTTGGGAAAACTAATCAATGGTTTCAAATGAATTGATTGGATGATATCGCATAACTAATGTATTGTAGTTGCCTTCCACTTTTTCCGACTTCTGTTTTAGCTATAAAAGTGTGCAATAAGTCAATGAATACGTTGCTATTCATGAATGGGTATCCAATTTGAAGATGTGAAAACCAAATATCGAGCTTTATTTTAAGGATTATATTTTAATACCCAGCAAATATAATGAAGGTCCAGTTTATATGGATTATTAACCAAAAAATATATAGAGGAAGATTTTTCAATACATAGCATTAATTGTGTTCATTATAGTCTGCTATATCATTTGAGGGTTGTGAATGGAATACGTTCTTCATAGCATTAATTGTGTTCATCAATACTCAACTATCAAATGACAAAAACCACAATTCATTAAACCGATGCTTTATCAAGTAGTGGATGTTCCACTATATTTATGGGGGACATTGTCTTTATTCAAAAACTTGTAAATCCAAACCTAATGAATAAATAAAATTTACGAAATTTAAAATCAATATAAGCATGTTGTCTTTAACAATTGAAAAATACTAAGTTAGAAGATATAAGAATTAAACAATTTGTAAATGCTAACTTCTCAAAATGAAAGATGAATCTAACACTACTTTCTTTATATTGGAATGGAGGAGATGCACACAAAGTTAGGATTTTTTTGGAGAGAGAATTTGTGTTCACTCAACCTTATTAATGATTTTTTGAGTATTAAATGCTCCCAAAAAAGGTATCTCCAACGGTGATTTGGACTTCTCACACCAAAAAATGACATTTTTAGCACCATTAGTAAAAGTGACAATTTTTTGTGCATTTTCAAATTATGTGACGTCTATGAAAATATTCCATTGGATAACAATTTCAGATATGCCATAACGATTAAATTGACTAAACCTTCATCCGCAACTAACTCTACTATAATTTCTCAAAGGGTGGGTCACATTGAACACGAAAAGGATACATAGAACTCAAAGGATGGGACGAATTGTGCAATATACCCAAGGAAATTGGTTTCAAACCTTTTATTGTTGTTGCAAACTACCAAAGTCTTTGTTCTTCATAAAATTATGCATCACTTTTAAGTTTTTATACATCAAATCAAATTGGTAAACAATGCCTAAGTTCATAACATATTATTACTACATCAAGGTTTATAGTAGTGTATCGATGGGACACTATGCGCGCGTGATCATGGGGTGTCCCTATTTGTTTTCAAATACATATTTATATAGGAGGCTATGCTCAACACAACCACAATAGTATAAGGTCATGCATGGTCACGTGTGCAAAGGGCCTAGGAGCATGGGAAGACCCCACATGGGGTCATGTGGGGGTCAAGTGACCCCAACAAAAACTTTGATTTATTTTTTTTCAAAAATTATGTAGTTATTATTTTTTTTCAAGTGTAAGTTTTTGCTTAGGCTCGATGAGTGTTTCTTTTGTTAGTTTATCTTATTATCTATTTGTCAGTAAAATGAATTATTGAATTTTGGATTTAGAAATTCTTCAATTATTAATTTAGTGGTGAAAGAATAGAGAGAAACGGGTTTCAAACATAGAAGAATCTTTACAGTTCTAAATTTTTTTTGGACATTTTGGAAAAGTAAAAATCACAAACAACGATAGAACTTTCAAGTCTAAGATCACAATTTACATGTTGGATCCTTACAGCCTTTGGAGGTCTAATATTCGATTTTGTTTGTTGTCTATGATAATTGATTGTAAATAATAAGTGGGTTATTCTTTTCTGTACTTAATATTTGATTTTGTATAATTTTGAGGGTTAAATGTGTTTGGAAAGATGAGGTTGTCGTTGAAATTAGTATTTTAGATGGAAAACTTTTTGGAATTCGAGATTTGGGCAATTTCAAAGTTTAACGAAATTTGGCTTCTCCGGCATAATTGGATTTGTTTTTTTGTTGATATACATTAAAAATTGGATGTTTAGATTATCGAATTATTGTTTGTTGTTAGAAACAAACAAAAACTAGAATCGCTCTTATATTACTTCGTTGAGAATTGTGTCAAATAATAAAGACGAAAATAATATAAAAATAATAGATCACAAAGAAAACAAGATTTACGTAGAAACTCAAATCTGGGAAAATCACGGAAAGATGTAGAGAATTCACAATAATCAATAGTAAGGAGTTACAAATGAACTCTTTGTACTAATAACTAATTAGGCAATTGATCAATTCCAATATGTGTTGTATATTATATATTTATAACCAAAGAATCCCTAACATATTAGGAAAATTAATACATGAAGAGTTTAATATAATGCGAAGTTCCAATACAATATATAAAACCAATGAAATATAAGTCAAATTCACCTGGAGTTCTTCAATATATCTTCAAATTTACTATCAACTCTCATTACTCCTCTAACAATATTTCCAATCCAATACATAACAAGAATTAGGGTCACAAACCAATTCTGCAAATTTCAATTTGAATTTTCCACAAAATACTTACTTCCATCTTTGACTTCTCGCAAAGTATAAAACAAAATTATGGGTCACTTGATTCCACATGACCCCATGTGGGTCCGCCTATGTACGTGATACTTTCTAATAGTCTAATTTTTTAGGTCAAGTGGTTCTAGCTGATTTATGCCCTGTTTGAAAGCCATTAATTTCTTGTAATGTATTATAAAATAACAGATTGATGAAGAATGTGTGGTTAAAAAGTAAGAATATTTTATTGTATGAATGTTTAATTGAGAATGATACTATAACAAACAATTTAAAATTTTAAAGAATGACAAACATGAGCTTAATTGTTTGATTGGTGCATCTTGATTAATAACGTTGCAACCTAATTTGAGGTTTAACCGTTTAAGTAACTACATATATGCATTTTAATATTTGATTTTTTTTCTACCAAAATAGAAGAAGAAGAAACGATCTAAGAAAAGCTTGGTAGAGCAATTTTAAGTAGGGCCTAGCCCAACACGACCAGAATAGTAAGGGAAAAATAAGTAAGTACAACATTTTAATTATACAATTTCACATTTATCAAATTCATAAAAAAAAAAAAAAAAAAAAAAAAACTCATAAATCAGGTGCTAAAGAACATATTATATATATTATTTGTCACAATCATAATAACACATAAATTGTGATGTTGATCACACGTCAATCACAAACCACACAAGCTCACATTCACGAAAGCACAATTGCAAATTATACGTTCTTATAAGTCACAAATTATTTATTGATCACGAATTACAATTTATTTATCGATCACAAAGACCCAAATTGTAGGTTAAATTTAGTCACAGAACGTCCATTTTTAATGTCACATTATTTGTTGGTCACCAATTAATGGTTTTATGGATCACAATTATCCAATAATTGGTCAAATTTGTTCTTCATTCCACCCCACCACCATAAACATTGCCAAAAAAATTACATATGTTACCTCACCACCTACATCACCACCCCGCAACACCACCGTCTTTAAACACACCACAAACAAATCTGAACACACATCATCACCATCGCATACAGAGCCGCACATGCATCACACAGATCTGCACACACCGTAATCCACCACCACTTTCACCATTGCACCTCATTTACAAATATCAATGATCGCTAGATTTGTAATCATTTGACGACCTCCAAATTTGTAGCTATCTATAGAGATGGAGACGGAGTTCCAGTGCACAAAATGGGCTCATTGGCGATGATCAGAGTTCGACCAAGTTCATTCGTCGACGATAGAGCTATGGTTCCAAAGTGATCTGTAGAGAGAAATGGTAGAGAGAGAAATAAATGGTAGATAGAAATGACAAAAAGTGAATAAAAAAAATGGGGGAGAGAGTGGTTTGAAAAATATGGTAATTATCCTTATTTAGTTACATTTAATACAGGGATTAATTTCTAAGCTTTTGATAATTTAGTTATATAAATATTAGAATTTATATTTTTAAAAACATAATTAGAACCTGATTTTTTAAAAATAAATTTTAATGGCATGATTAATGATAATCAAATTTAAAATACATGATTTTGCTTAATTTTCCCATAGTTTAAGGTCGTGCATGGCCACGTGCAAAGGGCCAAAGAGACCATTTTTACATGTCTAATTTAAATAAGATTAGGAGAATTTTAGTAGTTGAGAATTGATTGTGAAATCATAATAAAAATTGAGAATTAAATTGCTATTTTTGAAATTTAGAAATCATACCGTGACCTTCTAGATTTGTGGTCCATTATATTTCTTGATAATACTCTTTATCTATTGAAAATCACATAAAATTCCTCAATTTAAAATTTTTTGTGCGAAAAACTCTGAGTCCCCTTGGAGTGCAAGCCGCCCCTACATCTAAATCTAAATACAGACAAAAAGCGCCGAACTAGAAATTTCAAGTCCCCTTGGAGTGCAAGCCGCCCCTACATCTAAATCTAAATCTAAATACAGACAAAAAGCACAGAATTGAAAATTTAGAAGTCAAGATTTGGAAAATTTATTCATTTTCAGACAAATATATGACCACACAATATAAATGCTGTACAATTTTTTCACCCAAAATCAATAATTGTTATCAAGAAAAGAGTGTACAAATTGGATTTTCCTTCTTGATAATATATATTATTTAAGGACAGGTTTCACAATATTTTTCGTCAAATTTATGGCTCAAACACACCCTATATTAAACACTGCTTCTTGAGATTGCCGTTGGTCTGCAGCTATATAATAGAATAAGAAGCCCCGTGAAGACAACGAAGGGGAAAAAAGAAACACCATGTCCATGGATTTCCTAACATTTTTGCTTCTTCTTTTATCTATCATTTGGATATGGATTCTTTTCCAAACATTAAATTCAAAGCACAGGAAATCCGGCAAGCTTCCGCCGGGGCCATATCCTTTTCCGATCATTGGAAACATACTAGAACTCGGCAAGAAACCCCACCAGTCACTGGCCAAACTCTCCAAAACCTATGGACCCTTAATGTATCTTAAAATAGGGTATCTTGATGTTGTAGTTGTTTCATCACCCGAAATAGCCAAAGATGTATTGCAAAAATACGATCAGGTCTTCTCCAGCAGAAGTGCTCCTAGTGCAGCCAATGCCAAAGAACACAACAAAAACTCTATGGTGTGGTTGCCGGTGGAAAACCAATGGCGTAAACTTCGCAGAATATGTAAAGAACAAATGTTTTCAACGCCAAGGCTTGACGGGAGTTGGGACCTTCGCCGGGAAAAGTTGCTGATACTGAGTGATTATGTGAATCAGTGTAGTGTTAATGGGCAGACTGTTAAAATTGGTGAAGCTGCTTTAATTACATCGCTTAATTTGATGTCGACAACTCTTTTTTCAGTTGAATTTGCTGATTTTAACTCTGATTCTTCTCAAGAGTTTAAGGAAGTTATATGGGGTGTGATGGAATGTATTGGAACTCCTAACATTGCAGACTATTTTCCAGTTCTCAAAAAGTTTGATCCACAAGGAATTTTGCGCCGGACCACGTTTTATTTTGAAAAGTTGTTTGCAATATTCGATGGCATAATAGATGAACGGTTGAAATCAAGAGGTACATCAGTGAAAAATGATTTACTGGACGCTCTCCTTGATCTCAACCAAAAACCTGACCCTGAATTAAGTCGAGACGATATAATGCATCTTCTTCTGGCAAGTATTATACTGATTTTTATTTTTTATTTTTTATTTTTTATTTTTTTACAGCATTTCAGGTTCGTTTAAAACAATTTTTTTTTCTTTTTTAATTATTCGAGGTAATTAGGTGCTATTTCACTATAGTAAAGGAAAAACCAAAAGCATGTGTCTTTGTAAAGTGGTTCACATGGGGTTGATAACTCCCTAACCTAAGTGGGCCTGCCAACATGTTGATTCTACCTACCATGTGTACTTGTAAAGTGGTTCACATGGGCTTAAGGCAAAATGATACATCACTTCCAATACCAATCACGCAATAGTATATGCAATAATTACATAAGACTGTGTACATTAATCTAGAAATGGCATGTTTTTGAATCAACTAAAAGTTTAATCCTTTTATATATTTCAATGTTATCTTAAGCAAAATGAATTTATGTTTTGGTCAAATATACGCAAAGTTTATGACGAATAGGTTGCAATGAGGCTTGAATATATGCTTTCTATCAAATTTAATACCATGTTGAGCTGCTTTTATGTTTTTAGAAAAGACTATCAAATGGACTTTAAGCCCGGATTTCGATTAAGGACGTAATTAATTTCTCTGTTTGTAGGATTTATTTGTTGCTGGTGCAGACACGACTTCAAGTACAGTTGAATGGGCAATGGCAGAGTTATTGCGCAACCCTGAGAAGATGATAAAAGCTAGAAATGAGCTTAGGGATGTAATTGGAATGAACAGTATAATTCAAGAATCAGACATTTCAAGGCTCCCATACTTGCAGGCCGTGGTGAAAGAAACTTTTAGGCTCCACCCTGCTGCCCCCTTTTTAGTACCTCATAAAGCTGATGGAGATGTAGAGATCAATGGCTACTTAGTCCCTAAAAACGCACAAATTCTAGTTAATGTATGGGCCAGCGGTAGAGATTCAAACAATTGGTCGAGTCCAGATTTGTTTATGCCTGAAAGATTTTTAGATAGCAAAACTGATTTCCAAGGTCAAGATTTCGAGCTCATTCCTTTTGGTGCAGGGAGGAGGATATGCCCAGGTTTGCCATTGGCCCGTCGAATGGTACACGTCATGCTAGCCACTTTGATATGCAACTTTGAATGGAAACTTGAAAAGGGATTAAAACCGGAAGAAATAGACATGACTGAGAGATTTGGACTTACTCTACAGAAGGCCACTCCTCTGAAGGCTTTTCCTGTCAAATTGTGAGCTTCTGCACGTATCCATGAAGGTTGTCCCACTGGAGCAATATAGAAAAGAATAATTCATTAACACTTTTATATATATAAGTTGAACAGTGCTTTGCTTTTTACCTGTTTTTACTTTTTACTTGAAGTCTGAAGAAATGAAAATGTTGGTACAATAATGAACAAGCATTGGTCTAGAATTTGATCCGTGTGTGTGCTTACCTTGAGTGTACAAGAGTTCGTAACTGATTTATATGGTTGAGAAGTAAAATCTATCGCATGTTTTTTTTTTTTTTTTTTTTTTTTGGAATTCATCATTCCTTATAAGTGGTTTAATTATCTGGTAAGACTTCTCTCTTCTCGCTTATTTTCACTTTAACTTGTGTCTAGTCTACTCAATGTTTTTTGTGATATATATACGAATTTAATTTGATTGTGTCAAGGAATTGATCCTTAATTAAACGCACTCATATATGCAATTAGAGTACTATTAACGATTAACAAACATAAATTCATGACAAAGTATTGTTGCTTACATTGGACTTTGTTAACCAAACTCATAATGTTGGACTTCGTTGGCACTCTATGACAAGAAAAATGGAACAATATTCATTTGCAGACACTTAAAAAGTTGAACTTTGTTAACCAAACAATTTGTCGAGTTACATTACAACAAACCCAGTCTTTTACAAAGTTCAAAAAACGTTGTCGAAAATCTTTTACAACATTTTTGAGTATGTTGCAAACATCAATGTTGTGGTAGAGTAGAAGGATACGTCAACGTTTTTTTAGTGTTACCATAACCTTTTTGCAACATTTTCTGAACGTTGCGAATAACTTTTTGCAACGTTTTATGAGTGTTGTCATAACGTTTTTTGAACGTTGCGAATAACCTTTTTGCAACGTTTTTTGAGTGTTGTCATAACCTTTTTGCAACGTTTTTTTGAACGTTCCTAATAACTTTTTCGCAATAGTTCTTGAACGTTGCTAATAATCTTTTGCAACTTTTTTTGCCTGTTGTTTATGTTTAAATCTTTATTTCTTGCAACATTTTTTTATCGTTGCCATATGTCATTTTATAATTTTTTTTAAAATTTTTAAATTTTTCTTATTTGTACAGTAATATGCACAAATCAACCATAAAAAAAATAGAAAATAATAATATCAAACAACTCCAATAATCATTATTAATTGTACTCCAAAATGTTACAATATTCATACAAAATTCAGATCCAAAATTTTAAAGCGTCTAAAAATTCAATATATTTCCAAAAAAATGGGGAAAGAAATGTGGTCAATAAACGAATGTTTTAATATCGCGTCACAGCAAAAATGTGGTCCTACTGCATTTTATCTACTTCTGCATTGAGCATGTCACTATTCTCTCTCAGAGATGGAATGGAATAATTCGAAAAGTCCCTTAATTTATTTAGTGGAAGTAACCCACAAAGTTCACATCCTTGGAAAAGAGAATTTGCAGCCATAAAAGGATTCTAAATAAATAAATGATGACATATTAATGTTAAAGCAGAAACCAATTAAACAGTTGAAGTACATAAGTTTCGTAAAGCATGGTTTTTTAGAAGATCAAGTTTTCAGCTCCTCCTCACGTCTCTGTCTGTACATCTTGGCAACCACAAAAGAGATAGATATTGTAAGAAAATAAACTATCATTAAACAGGGGAAACTAACACAAACCTTTATAGTCAAATTGGCAAGATCAGCAACAGAAAAGAGTTAGCAACATATCTAAATAATTTGAATCCCAATGTTGCAGCCTAATCACATTTTCCGAAGTCTTTTAACCTTACTTTTGAAAAAGAAATGCTTGGGATACTCGATACATAGAGACAGTTCTGACTTGTGAAGTTGGTTTGATATTTATCCCTCTTATTCACTCTTATTAAGACGAGTTCGATGAAAATAGTGACGAAACAATTTTTTTTTCTATTTTTAATCAAAAATACACCAATAAAATATTATTAAAAAAACTTTTGAAAAAAAAAAAAAAAAAAAAAATAGGACTCAAACACACCCTTGTACTAGAGAAGAATTGTGCAGAAACTGTATGTTTTAACTTATGTGGCAACTACATTTAGTTTAATTTACATCAGAATTGGAGCTGCTCCATGCATTGCAATCTATATGGCATTTAAATAAGAGTAATGCTATGTAATTTTACATTTCATTTAGTCTATCAACTAATGTCATCAAAATTGGGGTTGTAACTTCAGTGAAATTAAATAACATTACTCTTTAAATAGATTATTTTTTAATTTACATGACATTGATGCCTAATCAATATACGGTAAAGTTAAAAATCAATCTCCAATACGTTCTATTATTCGTAGTTCAGTATTTTTGCCTTTGTCTTTATTTTGTGAGAGAGAGAGAGAGAGATTAATATTTTAAAGGCATAAACAGAAGCAAACAAAATGTTATGTTTTACAAAACCTCTATATCTAAATAGACACGGTCTATTTTTTTTATTTTTTATTTTTTGTTACCCACATCAGCTAGACAAAATCCTTATATTTTAGAGGTTTTCTTAAGCCCCTGTTTGGGCTCATTGTCGTAGATTATAATGGAATGAATAGTAATTTTTTGAATAATGCGTTATTAAAAAAGAAGGAAAAAAAAAATTTAGATTTACGTATAATATTATTTTATTGGATAATGCATATTTAATAAGAAGAGAGCAAAAAATGAATTTTAATTTAATGGGAGGGGGCCAAACAAAGGCTAAATGCCTTCTATTTTTGTTTACGTGGTAAACTTTTAAACAATTCTGGAAATGCATTCACTAGGATACAATTTCACACATTAATTAATGTAAAAGAATTATATTAATTAGAAAAGAATAAAAGATTTGAGATCAAAAAACAAAAAAAAAATCTAAGTTTATTCTGCTTGTCGGTGAATAAAAGATTTTATGGGCATTTTTTGTCATTATCTCTGTTCAAGATGAAGGTGGAAATTGGGTCAAATAGCCAATCTCATAATACACTTTGCCAATTTAGCATTTGACCAAAATAAAAGTATTAAAATAAATATTTTAAATTAAAATTAACAAACTACCTGATTTGCCCTCATTCAAATAAAACAAAGTTTCCCTTTTTCATTTTCTTTTCCCAAATCCATCTCCTCTCTGGAATGTAAGAATCCTTTAAACCTTAAATCAATCTCCTCTCTCATACCTCACCATCATTTCTGCCGTTTAAATGCCTATTCATCTGTATCTTCTTCCTCTAAATGAGGTTAGTGTGTAATTATTTTTTCATTTGGAATGCTACCACCACCTCAAGCAATTTAGCTGCGAAAAACTTCCAGCATTAAAAATCACCATGAACAGTTCATTCAAGGAACCAATTTCTCAATTGTCTATCCTCAAGTATGAAGTTTTCATTGATTTTTCATTAAACTACAGGAAGAATGAAGAAGATACTCCTAAATCTTCTCAAGAAGAAATGGACAGATGGATGGACTTTAGCGGTTTGACGCCCATTCCAAAACAAATGAGCAGACAGTTCAGTTACATTGGGATTTGCCAGGCTCTTACTTTTGTAGTTGCTGTTGGGACTATGTTCTAGCTGGTTTCCATGGAAGTACGAGATAGAGAAATAATTTTTGTTGGCCAGTTTTGATGGTTCCCTCCTAATGTTGCTAGCCTTGAACCAACATAATTATTGTAAATAATTTGACTTCCAGTTTTCACCCTGTGGCATATTCCCCTGAGCCACTGTTCATAATGGCAAATGCATTAACACTTGTTTGCTACATCATTCGGGTATTTGTACTGAAATCTTTCTTCTTCTTTTTTTTTCCTTTTTTTTAAGCACGGTAAGATATTTGATGATATCATTCAAATTGCAGTCTGACTCTTTCTAGTGCACTAGTATTAGTGACACATTTTTTTCCTGAAATTTCAAACTCTTTTATATTGCAGATCCACCATGTGAGGATGGTGGATTGTGAAATGCAATGTTGATGTTTTTAGGTTGCATTGTAGTACCAGTATGGACTTTACAGAGCTTTGTAGAACTGATTGATGGGAATGATTCTCTCATCATACCTTATTTTGCATTTGAATTAGGCATAATTAAACTAGGTCATCTTTCTTGAACACCAATTGTCAAATTATTTATATCATTTACATCCTTTCATGGTATGAATGTTTTATTCAAATATTGAAGCAGTCAGGGTTGAAAAGGAGTTACAGTTTTTATGACTGCTTGTATATTTATGTGATGAAAAACATATTGTATTATTAACTACGCAAATTCACTCAGTCTGAAAAACTGCAGTTATACATTTAAAATGACAACATGTCATTTTGGATCACGATGTCTCAATTTCACTATGAAACAAGTATTGGAATATCATAGATGACTCGTCCGAACTGAATGAGCGAAAATGATGCGAAATGAACACTAAATTAGAAAAATGGTAGCCACACAATTAAAATGTTCATGTGCAATTTTAAGTGGTGGGTCGATTTCAATGCAAGACGTGCTATGTTTTGTATACCCTAAACAACAATCATACTTGTAAAATGATATTATGTCTTTTTGGGTAATAGGGTCTCAATTTCACTTGTACATATTGAATGATCACATGTGCTATGTTTTTGTATAGTCAACCCCCTAAATGACATTCTTATGTGTACATGTCATTTTGGGTCAAGGGGTTTCAAATTCACTCAAAAATTAGTAAAATAGTGTTTCGAATATCATATAAGACTTCTAGTTAATGAACAATTACATGTTTTTCTATTTTGTAAACTCTATACTCTAAAACCTAGAGCATGTTTGGCCAAGCTTAAAATTGAAAATATAGTCGTTATTGGGTCACACTTGTTTAATAAAAGTCAATAATAACGGTTAGTTTTTCAATTTTAATCCGATTTTAATCTCTACCGAACACGCCCCTAAACCTTATACCCTAAAACCTAAACAACAACCTTTAGTTTAAAATGATCAAATTTCGTTTGGGGTCATGGGGTATCTATTTCACTCTGAAACTTGTAAATCATTGTTTGAAACATGATACATGACTTGTGCACGTTGAATGACTACACGTTCTATGTTTTTAATACTATACTTGTTACTTACATTTTTCTTTATTATCAAGTGTAGTATAATTTACTACCAAATTATGGAGTGACTCATTATAGTTTGAACAAATGTGTAGTCTGCGACGACGAAATATTGTTAAAACTTTCATCCCTAAACTTTCATGTGGTTACGGGCTTGAATGAACCAAAATGAACACTAAATCAGTAGAAACGTCAATCATACGTTTAAAACAATAAGATGTTGTTTTGGGTCGCATGGTCTCGATTTCACTTAAAAACTAGTCGATCATAGATTGAAACATCTTAGTAGATTTGTACATATTGAATTAGCTAATTTGTTGAGTATTTTATCTCACAATTGGAATATAATGAAATTTGTATTACTTTCCTTTATTCGTAGTAAAGTAGAGTGTAAGTTACTTACAGAACAATAGTGTTGGTCACTTCGGATAAATTTTGTATCTAACTTGTTGTTCAAATATGGCAAAAACTTGAATTCGTTTAACTTTTATATAAATATAAAGAGAATATAAAGTCAAATGAACACAAAACTAGTTGAAATGGTAACTAGCCATTTAAAATGTCAGCGTGTCATTTTGGGACATCATGTTTCGATTTCACTTTAAAAGTATGCGATCATATATTTGAACATCTTAAAAGACTTAAATAAGTTAAACAAACTAATTGTTTTGAGTATCTTATCTATAATTGAAATATAATGGAATTTAGGATAATTACCTTCATATGACTAGTATAATTTACTTATAGAACAATGTTGTTGATCGGTGAACTTTTATTTTATTTTTTTTATCGATCTTGGAAGTTTAATATTGTTCATTGATTTTATTCTAAATATAGTTAAATTTTTTTCTACTTTCATTTTCATGTGGCTACGAGAAAATATAAAGTGAAACAAACACAAAATTTGTTAAAACATCATCACATCGTTTATAACGATAGCACGTTATTACAATTACGAACTCTAAATTTCACTAAAATTATGGTTAAAACATGTTTTTCATTAATTTGCATGTGGATACGAAAGAATATAAAGTGAAACGAATACAAAATTTGTTAAAACGGTACTTAGTCATTTAAAAATGCATGTTAAATAATTACATGTTTTTTTCTTTTGCCCTATACCCTAAAATCTAAACCATATACCATAAAACCTAAACCCTAAATGACAACCCTCCATTTAAAATGATCAGGTGTCATTTGGGGTTACAAAATATCTATTTCACTCCTAAACTAGTAAAGCACTATTTGAAACATTATGTATGACCGTACACATTGAATGACTATACATGCTATATTTATATCATACTTGCTAATTAGTTTTTTCTTTATTTTCAAATGTAGTTTAGTTCACTAACAAAGAATGACTCACTATAGTTTGAACAAATACGTCGATCGCAACGTCAAAATATAGTTAAAATTCTAATCTCTAAACTTTCATGTGGTTACATGCATGAATGAACCGAAACAAACACTAAATGAGTAGAAACATCAGCCATATGTTTAAAATGACTAGATTCCATTTTGGGTTATGGGGTATCGATTCACTCTGAAATTAGTAAAATATGATTTAAAACATCATACATGACTCGTACACATTGAATGACTACACGTGCTATGTTTTTTACACCACAATTGTTACTGCATTTTTCTTTATTGTCAAGTACAGTGTAGTTTCCTACCAGATTATGGAGCGACTCATTATAGTTTAGACAAATGTGTCGATCGCAATGTCGAAATATAGTTAAAACTTTCATCTTTAAGTTTTCATGTGGTTACAGATGTGAATGAACCGAAACAAATACTAAATGTGTAAAAATTTCAAACATATGTTTAAATGACCATATGTCATTTTGGTTTGAACAAACAGTGTTGTTGTTATAGTTAGTAAAAATCTGATCAAAATAGTTATTAGAATTTCTCAAAAACATCACAATTTCAAGATTAAATTCAACAATTAACATTCATTCATCCATAATAGACGTAAATGAACAAAAAGGAACACTAAATGAGTAAAAACATCAACAATACATTTAAAATGACCAAATTTCGTTTTAGGTCACAGGGTCTCGATTTCATTCAAAAACTAGTCAATTATAGTTTGAAACATCCAAGAAGACTTGTACATGTTGAATTAGCTAATTTGTTGTGTATTTTATCTCACAATTGGAATATAATAAGATTTGTATTACTTACCTTTATTCGTAGTGAAGTAGAGTGTAAGTTACTTACAGAACAATATTGTTGATCACTATCGGATGAACTTTGTATCTAACTTGCTGTTCAAATATGATAAAAACTTGAATTGTTTAATTTTTACATAAATATAACTGAATATAAAGTGAAATGAACATAAAACTAGTTGAAATAACAACCAGCCAGTTAAAATGTCAGCATGTCATTTTTGGTCACAAAGTCTCAATTTCACTTTAAAACTATCCAATCATGTTTTTGAACATCTTGAAATATTTATATAAGCTAAACAAACTATCTTTTTGAGTATCTTATTTATAATTGAAATATAATGGAATTTAGAATATTTACCTTCATTCATGGTGAAGAATAGTATAGTTTACTCATAAAATAATGTTGTTGATCACTATTGGGAGGTTTTTTTTATTGATCTTGAAAGTTTAATGTTGTATATCAATTTTACTCTAAATATAGTGAAATTTTTTCACTTTCATTTTTGTGTGGATACGAGAGAATATAAAGTAAAACAAACATAAAATTAGTTAAAATGTCATCAAATCGTTTATAACGATAGAATGTCATTTTGGTTACGAATCCTAAATTTCACTCAAAATATAGTTAAAACATGTTTTTAATTAATTTTCATGTGGATACAAAGGAACATAAAGTGAAATGAATACAAAATTTGTTAAAACGGCATTTAGTTGTTTAAAAAGGCAGCATACCATTTTGCCATTGATTTTAAATTGGGTATGAAAAGTGGGATTGAAAGTGAGAATTCATGTTATCAGATTTTGGTTGAAATTAGACATTTTGAATATTTCAAATGAAGGGTATTTAAGACTTTTAATATATGATCTAATAGATTTTAGGCTACTTGAACAATAAGTATTGATATAGGCTATTTTATCAAATTGACTATGCTTTTTAAGCAAATCCCTGGAATCAAGTAATGACAGAACACTTTCATCCAACGTTCCTATGTAAGCCACATGACTAGGCACGTAAATACAAAGACTAACAACCTTCCGTTGACAAATTTGCAGTACTTATCACGCACTTTCGTACATTAACATTCAAAAGTCACATACAACATTTCCAGATCAATCGTCACAAGTTTGATTAGATTCAGCCACAGCCCACATCAATGGCAATGGCGTTGTACCTTGCAATGACGGCAATGGCTTTGCTGATTAATGGTGCTGCATCTGATGGTACAACCAAGTACACCAACCACACTGTGGGTGACTCTGCCGGTTGGTTCTTCAACTCCACAACCATTAAAACTTCCGCGGATTTCTCTGCTTGGGCTGCCAAACAGACTTTCAATCTTGGCGACTTTTTAAGTAAGTTGATGCTATGCTAATTGCTGGTTTTCTAAGTTAAAGCTGACTTTTCTAGTTTCAAGATTCCTGGTTTGATCGCATTATTGGATTTTTGATCTGGGATTTCTTGCCCTCTGATTTTCTTGGCATTTGCTTCCATTGGGTATATAGAATCGTTTGATTGCGATTAGTGATCTCTAAATTTCAAGAATTCTTCTGGACATATCGATTTTAAGTTGAAACGAACTAACTATTGTTACTTTGTTTCGATCCTAATAATAAAATCGGAAGTAAATTTACTTAATCACTAATAAATCAGTTTCCATGTAATTGGTGTTTCAATTTGACCGATTGCCTGGGGGATGGAGATGGATGTAACCGATCCAAAATTTATTAGGAATGAGGCTTAGTTGTTCAATTAATCAACAATCTCAACAAATTTGCATTATGTAATCTGTACATTCTTTCATAAAATTGTTGCTTCTCTTCAGTTCCTGTACCCATACTAGTAGTTCGTACTGATTTGAGATTGAGTGTGAGATTGCTTAGTCTTAGGGGAAAGAATAAAGAATGCACAAAAGATGTTTGTTGCTTGGTCTAGGAAAGATGAAATGTGACCGTAAAGAACTCCTGCAATTGTTTTATGTTCTTTTCCTTCTCTTTACTCTCTAGCCGGTGAAACTTGCTTAATAGGCTTGGAATCACTTAAAGCATATCAAATGAATGTCCCTCTTTAATTAAGTAAGTAAATTTAGCAGACATTATCAATTATTTCCTTTTCCAATTTTCTGGTCATTCATATTTGCCGAGTTGATTTTAGGAGGGCAAGGGCTGGGAAGCAGTAAAATTTTCAAATCTATTATGTGTTTCCCTTAAACAGGTAAGCATTGTATGTTATGCAGAAAACTGCGTAATAATAACATGATTTTGGTATGAAATTTAGCTTTGAACTCCAAATTCTACACTGGTTCTAGTACTAGAGTAGGGGGGGGTAATGTGTTACGTACCACGAAAACAGTAGAAACAAGAAAAGCTTTAATTGAAACACGTGATGCTATGGGTTTATTTCTGTGCGTTCCTTTTTGTTTCATCATTGGAAAATGTTTGATGAGTTGTGACCTTTTTCATTTTAATAACAGTTCCGTACTTGTGAGGCGTTGCGAATCTAATCTTGTATCATATGTTTGGTGAAGAGGAAGTATTATGGAAGAAAATAAGTTGAAATATTGTTTATGAGACAGTCCACGTAATGTGGTACTGGGTAGCGAACGTGCATTTACTGAGCAAAAGAACTGAATACTAATTCGTGGTATAGCTGTGCTTGACTGCTAGTTTTATCTAAACTCGAGTCTCATTTTGTCCTGTGCAGTATTTAATACAATCACAAACCAAACAGTTATCCAAACCTACAATAAGACAACTTATGATAGCTGCATTACGGATGATGCTTTAGATAGTGATACATTCCAGTACGGTGGTGGCAGCAACGAATTTGGGAAGACATTGACTATACCTGTGCCACTGATTATCGAGGGTGCACAATACTACTTCTCAGATGCCGATGATGGGGAACAATGTCAGCATGGTATGGCCTTTGAGATTAAAGTTGGCCATGGATTAGGACTTCCCCTAAGCCTTAGCCAACCGCCGCCGCCGCCCTATGCTCCGCCACCAGTACCAGCAGACGAGGGGCAGTCACCCCCCATATCAGTGGTGACAAGTCCATCTAATAATGGTGGGATGAGGGCTGGTGTTGGCATTTGCTGGTTATTCTTATTGCTTCTTGTTATGCTCTCATTCTTGCAAGCTTGAGATAGGTTATAAAAATATTGAGAAATGTTTTCTGACTTTTAACACTTTTTTGTTTGAAAAACATTGCACACAGTCTTTTGACATTAATATTTGATAAAGAGGTCGATTTTCTTTTTATTTTTTCGATGGGATATGTTAAAGTGACACAAGTCTATTTTCAATTATAAGAAGAATAACAATTATAAAAGCGGCATTTCAATTACACTTAATTTTTATCGGCAAAGAATAGGTTGACTACTAAGATATTAGGCTTTGTTTGAGCCATGTTAAAATACAAAAAGTGACCGTTGGTCACGAAAGTAGAATTTCTCTTACCGTTGTTGCTTCTATAATGTGAGGAGAAGTCAACTATGGTGCTTGTGGGACCAATTAACGGATCATTTTTTTTTTCTAAAAATGAGAGCATATATTGTGTCTCAAACATGCATTTAATTTTATTGTCACGGCTCTTTTTTAATTCCGACATTGAGAGAAATTCAAATCCCTAATGATAAATAAGAACGTCCTCTACATTCTTCTTAAAAGCCTAAAATTTGTTTATTAGACTAACATCATCTGGATGGTCAATATAATCTCTAGACAGGCGTGCCGTGCCGTGCCGGCCAGGCACCTCTAGTTCCACTAAATTAAGTGGACCAGACCAAGTATACCCGGTGACAAGTGAAAATTATTTTTAACAAATTTCAAAATTTCCAAACAGAGACCTAGAAATAAACGTATTGATATTAATATTTGAAATATTTAATTCAAGCCCATAAAGGCGACAGGTAAGTAGGACAGCTACCTTACTTGATTGCACATCTGCGCCTATGGGGTACTGTAATTTGTACATAATATGATCGTTCAAATTTGTATGATTTATATACACATATACGTTATACACGAAGAAATAATCCCCTTTCCCCTGGCCCAGAAATCCAAATCTTGTGGATGAATATGCTTTATGAAAACAGAGTTTGACAACGAAACACATGAAATAATTGAAGATCATTAATAGCATTAGGATTAGTAACGGTAATAGAAATATTTGTTTCAGTTTGTAGAAGTTAGGAATTCTGTAACTTTCCAGAGAGTTTGAAATTTGAAATCAAGGGTTGAGATTGTGAAAGGGGGAAAAAAAAGGAAAAGGGGAAAGATGGGGTTGATATCGGGAATGTTGATGGGGATTGTTTTCGGGATCGCGTTGATGGCGGGTTGGCAGCAAATGATGCGGTACCGGAGCAACAAGCGAACTGCTAAGGTTCTTTCATTTTTCTTTATTTTCTTGAATTCAATTTCTTTATATTTATGATTTTCTCGGTTTAAGGATTTCTTAAGGTTTACCGGTGATAATCATGTTTTTCACCTCTTTGCTAAGTTTTTTTAACTTGGAAACTGGGAGTAGAATCGTGCTCGGCCCTTTTATGAAAAGGTGAATAGTTAGTGGTATTAATTGAATTCTACTCGTTTACTTGAAAAGAACATGGAAGTTTTTATTATAATAGTTTTCTGTCATTGTCAGTGCCATAGTTGTGTTCGCAGGAGTATTATTATTGAAATTTGGCTAGGTACATTGTAGGTTTATCTGATATTTTTTGTTTACTTATATTGAGCAGTTGTGACAATAACTGTAATTTTTTTTTCTATCTGTTTTTTTCCAGGCAGCTGATATTAAATCATTGAGCTCTCTCAACAGGGATGATTTGAAGAAAATCTGTGGCGAAAATTTTCCTGAATGGATATCTTTTCCTGTTTTTGAACAGGTCATAATACTTCATCATCCTTTTTCCTGACTGCTTTGGACCTTTGAAAAGTAAACATATTATGATTGTAATGGTTTGTGGTTTATTTACCTGCTCTTTAACATTCTTGTTGTATCATTGGTTGCACTGGGTCTTAATTTTTTTTGTAATTACGAGTTTAGATTGGTATGTTGGAAAGGACACTGCACAGCACAGGACATATATTGATAAAACAGCAAGCAACTGCATAACCAACCAAGCAGTGAGCATTGTTTTAAATACATTGAATGCTTAGCTTGGGAATGTCTTGGACGATTATTGTGGGCGCTTCTTTCATTTTACTTTATTTACAGCTTATTTACTTTGTGAATTATACAGTGGGATCAATTGTTCTGATGTACTGCCTATTGTAAACTCAAGTAATCTTCTTTTGGTCTATTTATCCTTTTCCTTTTTGGTTGAGACATGCATGCATTCAACAAGCTGAAGGATAGATTCTGAGATCTTAAAGAGAAAACACAAATGAACAAGAATGGAGAGTGGTTTATTGCTTCTCATTGCCTCATTCCTCAACCTGGTTGCTTCCGAGTTTGAGGAGCAAGATTTCTATAATAATCTTTTATCTCAACTGCAGCTACCATTTAAGAAGAGTACATTTTGATTATGGCCATTAGTCAGAACTTTAATGTCTTGTGACTTGGAAAGGAAAGCAAAGTAGGATTGTTTTTGTTATGAAATTAGAAATTAAGAAAATATGCTCAGTACAAGGGATAGTAATCGTAATAGAGATATTATATGGAATACTTATTTTAGGAAACCTAATTAGGGTTCTTGCCTAAGTGAAATAATCTAAATTATTGCACCTGATGCCCCATATGATAATGAAAAAACGAAGGATATATTTCTTCATTTGCATTTCTCTCTGAAAAATCTACTAAATTGTATGTTAAGGGGAGCTAGGATACTTGGAAATATGGCAAATGTGAGGTATTGTGTCATCATATTGGATTTAGAACGTAGACAAATGATAATTGATATGTTCTAACATTTTTTTCTTATGGCACTTAGAGAAAATCATCCAGAGAACATCGTCTCATCCATAAAGATAATTATGACTCTTATATTGGAAGAAAGCAATAATCTTTCTCTAGAATTGCTTGCCCTCCTTTTGGTTAGTGTGAAAAAGAACAATATGGAGTTTTTCCTTTTGCCATGAATTTGGTAGAGAGACTTTTTGAGAAGTGTAGCATCAAGATCAAACCTTACTTGACATAAACTATAAAATGTTTAGAGGTTTATTTCAATGATTATAATGCAGTTGTCCCTTCCCTTTGCAAAGAGACTAATGATACGGTTGATTGGAGTAGCAACATCATATATGGAGACAAGTTGGTTGTTGAGGACAAGAGTTTTGAGCATTGTATTGCGTTCCCTTTTGTGATCATACCGATAGTTGATACAATTAACAATAACATTGTTGGAAAATTAGCTATGTCGTTGCCACCTAAGTCAAACATTCCACATTGTTATTACCTAGACTTTAACATTTACTTTGTTACGACATTACGTCAACTGAATGATACTCCAAGGGTTGCCACATTGTTATCCAAGGTAGTTGTTCACCTGTATACTTTTCTCATTCATATTCGATTGTTGTCTGCTAATTACTGTCATATTATTTTAGCTCCGAACTGTGTTGTTAGTATTCTTAATTTTCATGTTGAGATTAAACAACAAATTGTTTTACTTCATGATGTTTATGAGTTTGCTTTTGATGTTCAATATAGCCTTGGATATTGAAATGTTGATTTTTATGTTTTGTTACATGTTTCTTTGGCACGATTACCCATTAAGAAAAAGATTTTGGTTGCAAATAAACTATTTGACTTCCACCACACTTGAATGGAAGTTATGTATTCAAGAAGCATTTTGTTTCTTATCGGGGCACGTTCGAGCCATTAATGTTGCACTCATTTATTTTTAGCCCTTCATGGAATTTATCTTATGTTGCTTGCTTCTTCTTTCAGGTGAAATGGCTAAACAAGCATTTGAGTAAACTGTGGCCATTTATTGCAGATGTATGCTTCTCTCTCTTCTTTTCTCAATAATCTACTAGGTGTAACTTGTGCATTGTACAGGCATATACATCATGTGTATGTTAATATATAATTCTTCAATTCTAATGTGGGATATCTATCTTCATAATCCCACATTTGATTTTATCATTAACTAAATTCTCTCACCATTCTTTTGACATTGATAATGACCTTCCACTTCATGAGTTCACATTGCTGATTTTCTTGATCGTAATTCTTCTAGGCAGCAGAGGCTATTATAAAAGATTCTGTCGAACCTTTATTGGAAGAATATCGACCTCCAGGCATTACATCAATGAAGTTTAGCAAACTATCTCTTGGAACTGTGGCTCCGAAGATTGAAGGTATCAAGCTATACTGATGACTCATGGAAACATAATGTCTTCATCTTTTTCCTCATGCTTGGTGTCGGACCTGATATTGCTTGATCTCTTTGGTGGTTTGATATCAAATTGAGCAAACCTTTGTTGATTATTATAGATGCTTCCATCTGCTTAAATTTTTTGGAGGTTGTAATTAACCTTTTTGTTTGACTTTTTTGGTTTTCTCAATGTCCATTATCTAGTTGCTTTTTATCTTCGAACATGGTCATGTAAAAAGTTTCAAGTAGCTGACCCAAAATTTATTGGAAACAAGGATTAGTTTGTTATATTGATGGTGCAAAGATTACTTTGCTGTTAGGAGGCAGATGAATATAAAACCTTGTCTGTCGTACTAAGCATGCTTGCAGTTCTTAGAATCTTACAAGTGTCACTTATTTAACGGACTAGCAATTACATCTCTTTCAATTGTTGACTGACTAGTTTTGGTGTTCTATCAATCTAAATACTCATTTTATTGGTATCTTGATAAATTTTATCATGTCGGAAATATAATTTGTTTGATTGATCTATGCCTCTATCGCTACATTGCCTGTTGTTTGGATAAAACTAGTGTGTCTCCATCAACTTAAATGATCTTTTTATTGAAATCAAAGTAGGTCAAAATACTGTATTTGTTTAAGATAGAAGAGCACTTTAAGAAACCTAGGATGACATCTCCTACATTTTAATTAGTTGAGTAGTGCCATTTTTATAGTCAAAATGGTGGATAATAGTTGGGTTACCTCTGACTAGTCATTAGACAGTTGTGAACTTGAATCAGACGTGCTCAAGGGCTCTGAAAAATTATAAATGAATGGTGTCTTTTAAGTACTCTTATATTTTTTTCTATCATAGCCGTCTGCCAACTCGGTACCTTTTGAATGAAATGCTGAAGGAGACAAAGTCGAACCAGCTTAATTGTAAAGAACCAAGAAAAACATGCTTCCAAGGCTTAATTACTGATTTGACATCCTTTGATGAAAACAAAATGTAATGGAGAACTGCACATCTTAGTATTAGCCACTTTTTGCTCTAGATTGTTCTTTTGATGCTGCGTTAATGTTGTCTAATGTTTCATCACATAATTTAGGACTTTGTTATGATTTAAAAAGACTTATGAAGATCTTCTAAGTTTAGGTCACAGCCATATTTATTGGAAAATAAAAATGCCGGGATTCGTTGGAACCAAGGTATTGCATTCATAATTACTTGATTGGTGCAGGTATTCGTGTCCAGAGCCTTAAGAAAGGTCAAATCACAATGGACATTGACCTCCGATGGGGTGGTGATCCAAGTATTATTTTAGCTATTGAGGCCGCACTTGTTGCTTCTATCCCTATTCAGGTTGGTGCATCAGATATTTCACCAAACTAACAAGCTAGTTGCTGTCTTACAAGTTTTGATTTGTATCTGTTTTTCAATAACCATCATTCACATCGTTGTATTCTTAACTTTAATATAGTGATGTTGCTGTTCTGTGTTTGCTGCAGTTGAAGGATCTTAAAGTTTTTACCGTAGTTCGTGCAATTTTCCAGCTTGCAGAAGAAATTCCTTGCATCTCTGCAGTTGTGGTTGCTCTACTTGCTGAGGTATTTTCTTGACTGTACATGTCGATTTGCTTTTCTTAGCTTGGGGGATTGATTCGAATAGATACTGAGGTCTTTGAGTAACCTATGGGGACTGCAAAATGTTATTTGGATGAAAAAATCTTGAGTACTGTACAGAGGTCCCTCTCCAATCTAATTTGATAAGAAGGTAGCTCAGAGGTGAATGGTGCAAAATTTACTGACAAGGTGAATATATCTATCTTATACTATATTAAAGAAGGATAGTCCGCAACAGTGTTCCCGCCCAAGAATCCCGCCTAAATTATTATTATTATTATTATTATTATATATATATATATTAGCAATTCCCATTTTTGAACCAATTGTCGAGCCATCGTGGAATAATAATGAAGATATGTACACCAACATTGCTATCATTAAGTTACATTTTTATTGTATTCATTTTAATTGTCCGCTTAAAAAAAAAAAAAAAAATTGTTTATGTTAAGTCAAAAAATTGTCCTTTTGAAGAGAGAAAAAAAAAAATAATTTTGCCTCCGCGTGCGGCCGCACGCGGAGGCAAAATTAATTAAATTTTTTTTTTTTTATAACATATCTAGAATTTCTTTTGTTTATTTTTTTCTAATAATAATTTTACTTATTTACATTTCACACAAACTATAAATACAATTTCACTTATTAATAATTTAATTTTAAAATATTAGAAAATATTCAATTCTATACATACATGAAAATCAAAATTCCTTTCGGGGGCGTTGCCCCCGCGACCTGATCGGGCAGGTCGATCCCCGTTGGTGGCGTTGCTCCCGAACTCTCACAAGGGGGCGCTGCCCCCTCGACCTTTGCGACCTAACCGGGCATGTCGATCCCCGTCGGGGGCGTTGCCCCGAACCCCCACAAAGAAAGTTTTTAAAAAAATTAAAAAAATGATTTGGCTTTTATTTGCAATTTTTTAATCTCCGACCGGGACTATAGTTGTTCGCTCAAGGAATGGATTCATTGATTGGAGGTATGGATCAGTCAAAAGGAATCTACAATATATTCTCTGTATATACGTTCAAGACAAGAATATATTCATGCTCTCAATCTTCTCAAACTTTGCAAATAATTTGATGCTTCAATTGAACTCTCAATATATTATTCAACATTGGCTTCTATTCAAATGGACGTTGCACCATCGAAAGTTATTGGTACCGAAAGTTTGTTTTGTTAATTTGATCAATTTTGCAATGAACGATATGTTTTGTTAATTTGATCAATTTTGCAATAAACGATATATTTTGTTATTGGTAGCGAAAGTTTCAATTCTGCATATCAATTTTGGAACTCTTTTACTGAAAAGAGTTCCAAAATAATTCATTTCAGGATTTGCAGAAATGTACTAAACTACTAAACTGGAAATAGTGCTATTGTGCTTAATTCACATTTTCTCAAATTTTATTGATTTTTTTTTTTTTTTTTTGCATATATGATATATCGATGTGCTTGAATTTGGCAAAAATATTATATTAGATATACATATCTCTTTCAATAACTCTTGGAATAATAAGAGTTACAATGATAAATTTCATCTTTGCTTTTTTGGTGCATCAAAAATTGTTTTCAAAAATTAACTATAAGTCACGGATGAAAGTTGAATTTTGCATCCAATTCTGCAAAGGTAATCTATTATAATACCTCTGAAATTCTTAATTTATTATTATATATCACTCTTTAAAAAAAAAAAACCAAAACTCTACGATGCAAACACCATGCTAGATGGAGACACGGGCCGTGTCTCCTTGCTAGACGGAGACACATTTTTTTTTTTTTTTTTTAACCCCAAACTCACAGTTTACTTTTGCACCACCCCACATGTATTTTCTTTCATTTATCTGATTTGCATATAATTAGTTATGTGGTGTATATATTTTTATTTAAAATTACTTATTCATAGAAGTGTTTTGCATCTAATTGGATTGGAAAATCCATTAGCATATGTTTCTCATATTAGAATTGTTTATCACTTAATATAAATTTGTACATCTCACCTTACATCGCACGGGTGAAAGACTAGTTCTATGTCAAAGATACTAAGACAGGCAAGATTCTGCTTAAGTTTGTGATGATTTTTCTTGGTCTAGATTTTCATTGTTATTTGCGTTTGTCACTGACTAAATGCTCGTTGGTTGATAAATGATTAAAGTATTAAGATGATATATTGAATGAGAGAAGTCCATTGACGAGAGAGCTACAAAATAGAGTTCATGATCTATTATATGAAGTTTACTGATATGTCTTGTCTATGTACATATGATTTTTCAAGTCAGGTTTGAACTTCTTAATCATAGAAGGTTGAAGAAAATGCTTTGTAACTGGCTGTTGCTTCGTCATCATTCAGTTAATTTTTTAGTTTTTTGAATTATTTGGTCATATTTTGGAAGTGAATTTTGAAAATCACTTTTGTCCACCAAAATAAATAAATAAATAAATAAATAAAATAAAATAAAAATCAATTTTAATGTTTTTCCATAAATTTTCCCTATTTTTTTAACCATGCATTTTTTTTTTTTTTTTTGAAAGGTAATCAAATATTTTATTAAATAGAACTTAATATGCAGGAAGTGTATCATCAATACAAATCAGTAAGGAATAATATGAAATTAGACAGTCTATCTATATGCCTAGTAGACACAGCATTAAACCAAGTGTACAATGTCAAGCAAAACAACTCCCGAAACTGCTCTGTTGTCCGTGTTTGATTAACCACGCATTCTAAAAATAAAAAATCACTTCCACGTTCACTTAATTGGAATTGTATACTCTATCAATTCCCAAATGTGAGAAATGTCAATTCCTAGCTTTTAACTACCAATGGAGAGTGGTGTAATAAGTTTCATGTTTCTGCTTTTTTTTTTTTTTTTTTAAATTATATTTTCCCAAGTTTTCGTTACATAAACATCCATGCATAAAATCCCACCATTTATCACTAAAGCTCATTCAATCCAAAAAGAAACTTTTCTTATGTGGATATGATTTGACTATTCTGATATGGTTTACACCTTTTTGTGTCAATCAGCCCAAGCCAAAAATTGATTATACTCTGAAGGCTATTGGTGGAAGTTTAACGGCCATTCCTGGGCTTTCGGATATGATTGATGTAAGTTTTCATACTTTCCTCTCTAGTCAAATTATATGAATGTTATTTGAATTGACTGGGCTTTTTTCTGCAAGGATACTGTTACTTCAATCATCACAGATATGCTTCAATGGCCCCACAGGATTGTTGTTCCTATTGGTGGCATACCTGTAGATACCAGGTACTTCACTTCTCCTGTCTGCTTCTCCATACTCCAAGTACTGTCATCCTGTTTCTTCATTTTCCTTTCTCCCGCCCTCTTGCTTGGGTATTCTCAGTTTTATTCCTAATGCAACATGCAGTTTGATAATTCAGCAACAATTAAAATATAGCTCCTGCAATGTATGTCAAGATCCCTGCAACTTAAAATTCTAGCTCTTAACTATCAAACAACAGGAAAAAGAAAAGTTGAGCTTGTATGACTGGTTTAAGAACTCTTTACAAGGATTGATCGACCAACTTGAATAGATCCATAACTGGCTTCCATCTGTCCTAAATAAGGGAACAATTTAGTCCCATGACTAGTGAAGTCTCCAGTGGATATATCATTGCCCGAAGTTCAATTTAGTCTTCAAGAAGGCTTGGTTTTAGTGAAGTTGACAGTATCAGCTCTGGTAATGCAACTGCACCTCTGTAATCTTGAAATTCAGTCAACTACTAATCTGGTTGACACCACATAAGCATGGGCGTGGAAGACAACACCGACATTCATTGTCCATGGTTTTATTAAATGACCACACCTTTTCAAAAGTTCAAGCTTAAAAAGAGGGGTGACATTAGGTTCACTATCTTTAGCATGGGCATGGCAGATAATGCCATATCATAAGCATGGGTGTGGAAGACAACACCGCCATTCATTGGTCCAGATATTATTTAACGAACACCTTAGTAAAAGTTTAAGCCGAAAAGGAGGTTCTATTTAATTCTTGATCTTTAGGATGTCCCTCATAGGCTGGCTACATTCATGTTTCTGCAGAGGTCTAACATATGCATTTATCAATAATGCGTATTCAAATTGATCCGTGGATCTTTGCCTGCTTTGTACCATATTATATAATGATCTTATCTAAAATCAAAAAATGTTATTAAGGAGTGATTTTATTATTTGTTTCCAACCATTGCATTGGGTTTTGTAACATCTGTGCCCTATCTCTTGTCCATTTTGATATATAGATTTACAAATTCCAACCTGCATATTCTTAATTTTTCTTCCTGGATTTTTACAGGGAGTTGGAGCTTAAGCCACAGGGAAATCTTACAGTTACTGTATTGAGGGCAAACAACTTGAAAAACAAGGAGTTGATTGGAAAATCTGATCCCTATGTTGTTGTGTACGTTCGTCCACTTTTCAAGGTCAAAACCAAGGTTATTGATAACAACCTGAATCCAGTTTGGAACGAAACATTTGAGTTAATCGCAGAAGACAAGGAGACACAGTCTCTTATTGTTGAGGTTTGATCTCTATACCAATGCTCTTTCCAGATTTCATGCATGGTTCCTTAAATTAGCAAATTATGCTTTTATTGATCTTTCTACTCACCAAACAAAATTTCTAGTCAGTAGTATCCGATTCATAGATGCCCTGAGGAAAATGGTAATTTAGAAATAATCGATGAATTACTATTTAATCTATATTAATTTATGGGTTAGTAGAGATAAAATACATTGAGGCCTTGTTGAAGGTTATGGGTTAGTAGAGATAAAATACATTGAGGCCTTGTTGAAGGAAAATCAAATGAATAAACAAGGTTAGATGTGGTGGTATAGAGTTAATTGGTTCATGTAGATTATTCCTACAACCATGTACTGTTTATACTATCTGATGTAAAATATGTAAATAATCAGATATTTTTAACAATAAAATTTTCACAATTGTCCTTTTTCTTATTGAACCTTTTCAAGATATTATGAAGCCCGACAAGCTTACTCTTTAACTCCTTTGATGACTTGATATTCTTTTTAGATGACTACTTTTTTCTTTTGGGAAATTGGAAGACTCGTTATCTGTGCTGCTGTTCCCTTCAATTCACGAGGAGTCATTAGGGGTTTGACGATATTGTTGGCATGAGATTGCAACTTTAGCGACACTGCTTTCAGAAACATCCAGTGTTTCTATATGCAACAACGATTGTTTTCATTCTATTTTTCTTTCTGTTTCTGTGTGTGATGAATTGATTGTTTGCTTGTGGATAAAGGTCTTTGATAAAGACGTTGGACAAGATGAGCGATTGGGCGTTGCAAAGTTACCTCTGATTGAGCTGGAAGCTGAGAATTCAAAAGAAATTGAATTAAGGCTGCTGCCATCACTTGATATGCTTAAAATCAAAGACAAGAAGGATAGAGGAACTCTTACAATTCAGGTACAAACAACCTTGTGATTAAGACTGCATTTACCCACACAGAACGTGGAAACTTTATAATGCACCAAACACGGGTATAGGGACGAAGCAACATGTGTTGCTATCGGCTCAACTTAAATATATCCCGCTGTCTCACACAGTGTTCTATTTTCCTCTCTTGATGGTCCAAATATTCAACGAAGTAGTGATTACTTAGACATTGGACGTGTTATCGTATTTTTCTGTTGTCATTTAGTAGAAGCTCCGAGTTTGATGCTTGGCAAGCTATGGGTTTTGTTTACAGGTGTTTTATCATGAATTTAACAAGGAAGAGCAATTGGCTGCCTTTGAAGAAGAGAAGAGGATCCTGGAAGAAAGAAAGAAACTGAAAGAAGCTGGAGTTATTGGGAGCACTATGGATGCCATAGACGGTGCTGCCTCACTGATTGGTTCTGGTGTTGGTGTGGTGGGTACAGGTATCGGTGCTGGAGTGGGACTTGTGGGAAGTGGCATAGGTGCTGGTGCAGGAATTGTTGGTAGTGGTCTTGGAGCCTTCGGCAGTGGTCTAAGTAAAGCTGGAAAGTTCATGGGCAGGACAATTACAGGGCAATCTAATGCTTCTAAGAGGAGCGGCTCCTCCACGCCAGTGAACTCTGTCCAAGAAAATGGTGGTGCAAAGCCTCTATAGAATTGTGTTGATTGTTTATGTGAATTAGTTTATAAATTGAATCTTCATTCATTTATTTTCAGTGGACTGGTGAAAAATTGGCAACACAATACAAGTGGTAACTGTTCATGAACTTACGTTAAAAATGTGTTATTCTGGCTGGTTATGTCTTCTACTTCGTCGTCTCAAGCAGCACCTTTCTTAGCAGGATGATAACATATTCCCTCCCAATGTTTGCAGCGTTCTAGTTACTGTTGTCCATTTTCTGAATTTAAAAACTTCATCGAATTGATTTAAGAATTAATTTGAAATAGGGTAGAGAACCGTAATTAAGGTGTTCTTACCATATCAGCAATGAGAAATATTTATCTTACTCACAGAGAGCAAAAGATCCATTCCATAATTTGAAATGGTTCCAAGATTAGTTTACAATATGGTTATTAGCACAAAACGTCGCTACATTTGAAGTTCATTGGGCAAAATGTTCTTACATTGTATTTTTTGCATTATCACTCTTATTTACACTTTTTATTGCAGAAAATTTCATTTCATCAATTTTTCAATAAAAAGTTGTAAAATGATGAATATACCATTTTATTTAAATAAAACAAAAATAAAAATTAAAGAACTAATTAAAACCATATTCCCAATTTTTTTTTTTTTTTTTTTTTTAAAAAGTGCAAATAAGTTCTAAATAAATTATTAAAAATTAAAAAATAAGAAATTATTTCTCGTCATCCACCACGACGATGACAATTAAACAACTTCTTCTTTTACGGTCACCGGAAGCCCAGAATACAAATAAAAGCCAAACCCATACCCAAAGGTCCAGCGAAGAGACCCTCGCCGCCGCGGACATTACCTTTCAAATCTTGAAAACCCATTTCTCTAATGACATTGTTCGTTAAAGATTACAAACAATATCAGTACATCTAAATCCATTTCACAATCAATATATATCTCGTTAGAATAATCCGTATCCGCTGTTGAGAAATTAGACGTTGAATTGTTTGCTCCACGAAAATGTAAACTGTAGCTACTTCGCCGTCATGGCTCGGGTAGCTACAACTTCCAGCGCCGTCGGCCTCCCCATAGTCCGCCCCTATTATCTCCATTTCCACCATCAATCTCCTCTTTTCATGAATTTCTCTTTCCCATCGTGGAATTAAACTCGCAGGCTTCACAGAATTTTCTGCCGATGCAACTCCAATTCAATTAACTCCAGTACAACGGAGGTATGCTAGTTAATTCCCCCTAATTGATTATCACTTTCTTCAATGAAATATTGTAATTAGTCGTCAAAAGCGTAATAAAAAAATTTCTTTTGTATCAATTTGAGTATTCGACCTGTTGCTATAATTTCATTTTTTTGTTAACCTTTGTTCTTGACAACCCTAAATAGTTTGTATGGATAATTTGAGCTCAGAATCGAGTTTGAACTCGAGTTGCACTGGAATCGAACCGGAGTTCAGCCTCATTGAATATATTGTAGAGTTTTAGCATCAATTCTGAAATATTGGGTTGGTTTTTTCTATGCCCAATATGTGCGGTGAGTGTGATGATTGTGGAAGGCGGGGGCGGTAAATGGTGTGGCCATGGGCGGTGGGCAATGGTCGGTGGTGGCTGTGGTCGTGGGAGGAGGAGAAGATGAAGATGCCGTTGCGTGCGTGAGGTGAGAGTGGTTGGGACATAAATTTTTTTTTTTTAAGTTTTAATGTTTTAATAATTTATGTGGGACTTATTTCATTATTTTAAAAAAAATTGAGAATATAGTTGTAATTAATTCTTTATTTATCTTTTTATTTTATTTAAATAAGAGGACATATTCGTAATTTTCCAATTTTTTTATTGAAACTTCAAACGCAGGAAAGTCAATACAAAGTGTAATTAAAAAAAATATATATGCATTTTTAGATAAATCACGGGCATGGAGTCTTTTGGTGACACAGAACATGTAAAAAATAATTTATAAATCTAAGAAAAATTAAAATAGCAAATTGGATAGTGACAAATTGCAGAATATATTGTTGTTACATCAAAATAATATTCGATATTGGAGAGTGGTCCTTTCATGATTCTCGTACTAACCAAGCAAACAATAACGCCCGTGAACATCCTTTCTGTCCAAAAAGGAACAAAGTGACAACTTTGATCCTTGTAAAAACGTGTTTATACATGTTGAATATTCGTTTGAATTTTTTTTTTATTTTTTTTTTTTTGGATCACATTATGAAAAAATTCGTTTTTCACAATTTTTCTACTTTTTAATCACATATTCTTTCAAAAAATCAAAACAACTCCCAAAAACTATATTAATGAAGAAAGAAAATTTTGAATTAGTACTTTTTCGATATAAGCAAAAGCTATTTGAAATTTGAAGTATCACAATCACAACCAACGTCAAGCCCGAGTTGAATTTTAGTATTTTATATGTATTCATTAAAAAAAGTAAACTATTTTACTTGTTGAAAATGGCCTCACCTTTTGAGACTAAGCCCTCGTTTGACACCCTTTAATTTCTCTTTCTCATACTCATTCTTCATTCCAACCACACATTCTCCAAATAAAATAATATTACACACAAATCAAAAAAAAATTCATCACTTTTTCACCACACATTCTCACATCAATCACTATTCCAAAATTCCTATTCACCTAAAAATGGGTTTCAAACAGGGGCTAATAATATTTAATTCTCTTTGGATAAACCTATATTATTTATAATGGGTTTTAGAGAAGAAAAAAGAAATATTCAAAATTCAAGCATGAAGTCAATTCGAGGCGAATGCGAGCATGCATGGGGTATGGCGTTTGACATCTTTTTACCTTTGACCTCAAACTTTGCGAAACCATACAAAGTAAAACATTGAACTCACCATATTACAAAACTCCATAAAAAGTAAATACCAAGAAAAATTAAGTGCTTTTTTATGGGAATTTGATTTTAGTTAATGAAACATGTGATTAGAAATAATCGTTGATTTGATTTTAATAAAAAATTAATTTTAATTTCTACTAAACAGGGACTTAGTACAACTTGAATAATTGCTAAAAATTGATACTAAAATAAAAATAATAATTTTAACAATATATATTGTATGCTACGTGAACGATTACAATAGTGAACGACTGTAAATAAAATTACTCTTTCTTAAAATATTGTTTAAGAATTAAATTAATTGATTTGCAGCATTGTCAAAAGGCTGTGCACTTCACTCGAACCTAAAGGCGCGTTGCATCGATGAGGGAAGACAGCACGTGATTACTCAACTTTGGCACGAGCATCCAAGAGAATACGAGTGACCAGTGACAACTACACCACATTGTTTTTGCTTACGTTCCCCGACACTTTTTTTCTTTTCTTTTTGTACCCTTATCTTTTTTACTTTTTACACAATAATCCTTTAGAAAAAATATATAAATAAAACTTTTTACTTTTCACTATCAGCAAACTTTTAATTTGTCAAACTCAAACTTTAAGGTCAACTTCACACCACTATTAAATTTTATTGACCATAGCTTAAAAAAATAAAATTATATGTAGAAATAAGTAATCGAATTAAATGCTGTTTTGTGAAGTATAAGGAATTTTTTTATGGGATCCACAATTTTTTAATCACATAATTCATTAATTTTTATCGGATATTTGTCAAATAATTCCTCAATTTCTTTTGGATTATTAATTTATTTTTGGAGTGAAGTAGAAATTACAAAATGTCAACTAGTACTCAAAAACAAAAATATAAAAAAGACAAGAATGTTAAATTATATATATATTGGTTTTAAAACAAACGAATATGTTGATGTTTACAGGTTGTTGTTAGTCAACTTGATGATACACCCCACCCCACCCCACCCTATCCTATCCTACCCCACCCTTCAATTGTTTTTCACCATTTCTCTCATATTTTGGATTCTCTAACACGTCTAAAATATCTAGGTCCAATACAATTTATATATAAACACGACAGCGGCATGAGCTATAATTTTTCAATCGTATCATCACGCAAGAAGATCTATTCTTCGTCAAGCATTATTGGCATAGATCACTCCAAGTGTCGACGAACAAGCGACAAACATACATCATGAGTGTGAAAGCACTTTAACGAGCAAGGTTTGAGAGTCTAAAACGCTTGTTATGAGTCCGCGTTGACGCATTTTAATACCCCTGGACTCCCCCCCGCCAACAACACCCCACCCGTACCAATATATCACGGTGCTGTAGCTGTAGCATTTGACTAAACAACTGACAAAATAACAGGTGAGAGAGGGAGACTGAAGAGGATAACAAACAGAAGGAGGTGATTCAGTTCAGTGATACACTTTCTCAACACACTGCTTCTCTCTTCTTCGTCTTCACTAGTCTTTTTCGATCACCTAAAGACACTATTTTTCCGCACTATACACAACAATGCTACCGCTTCCACCACCATTTCCAGAGCCACCGCCCTTCCACCACCACCACCAACGAAGCAAAATCCCTCTTCTTCCACCCATTTTAGCTGCCACAATAGCCTTGGCGTTTTTCTTATTCTCTGCCATTATATATCGGAAAATTTCCCGCAGAAGGACGGCACCAGCGGATCTGAAGCATCAACTGCCACCGCACCGCTTTTCCTATTCTGTACTCCGCAGCGCCACCGATTCATTCAACCCTTCCAACCGCCTCGGACAGGGGGGATTCGGGTCGGTTTTTAAAGGGATTCTACCATCTGGGCTCGAGATCGCGGTGAAGCTCATGAGTGAGGCTTCCTCCGGCACTTTCCAAGGTGAGAGAGAGTTCCAGAACGAACTCTCCCTTGCATCCAGTATAGACACTACGTGCTGCCCTCACGTCGTATCTGTACTTGGGTTCTCCTCCTCGGACCGGTATAATGAAAACAAATGTTGCTATTATGGTTGCCGGAGGAAGCGAAGAGGAAGAAGATTGCTGCTTGTTTATGAGTACATGCAAAATGGTAGCTTGCAGGATGCCTTGTTAGATAGAAAGTGCTCAGAGTTAATGCACTGGAAAATGAGGTTCGCTATTATAATGTCAATAGCAAAAGGTCTTGATTATTTGCATAACACTTGTGATCCGCATATTGTTCACGGTGATGTTAAGCCTTCAAACATATTGTTGGATTCTAATTTTAATGCAAAGATTGCTGATTTCGGATTAGCCCAGGTTTTGACTGGAGAGGAAGAGATTGTTGAGGAGGATGAGAAAATTGAGAAGAAGGGGGAGGATTATGGGTCGATAATGGAGGAGAATGAGAGCGTTATGACAGAGGATGCGGTGGTTGTGAATGTGGATCAATCTCCAGAGAGTTATTGTTTGAGGATATTGGATGGGGAGGGGGGAGCAGTGGATGCATCGCCATCTGAGTGCCTGGATAAGACTAGTGTTTCAGAGGGGCTTTTTGATAGAATGAGTGTTGAAAGTGGGAACAGAAAGGGGGGTGGTGGAAGGAGGAAGAGTGAGTCTGGGCGGGATTGGTGGTGGAAGCAGGATATTGTTGGCGGATTGTCGGAGTCGGGGAGGATCAAGGACTATGTAATGGAGTGGATTGGGAGTGAGATAAAGAAAGAAAGACCTAAGAAGGATTGGATCACAACTACTAGCTTGGTGGAAGATGGTCCTAAAATGGAGCAAAAGAAGCACAAGAAGAAATTGGAGTGGTGGACATCACTGGATGAGGAGAAGAAGACTAGGAAACCAAGAGAATGGTGGAAGGAGGAGTTCTGTGAGGAATTGGCAAAGAAAAAGAAGAAAAGGGGGCATAAATCGGATAATGAAGGGGAATTGTGGTGGCAAAGGGACGAGGATGTCGTGCCAGAGAAGAAGAGAAGGAAGAACAAGGGTAGCAGAAGCAGCATTGATCGGTGGCTGGATGGTTTTAGTGGGGAGTTTCGAATTGGTAGAAGAAATAGTAAAGATTGGGCTAGTGGAGATATCCCCAAGAGTGGAGGCATTAGTAGTACTCCAAGTATGAGAGGAACTGTTTGTTACATTGCTCCTGAGTATGGTGGTGGGGGTCGGGTGTCTGCAAAGTGTGATGTGTACAGCTTTGGTGTTCTATTATTAGTTTTGGTTTCAGGGCGACGGCCGCTACAGGTAACAGCCTCCCCAATGTCAGAATTTGAAAGGGCTAATCTAATTTCATGGGCTCGGCAAATGGCTATCAATGGGAAGCTATTGGATCTTGTTGACGCAAACATCCAGTCGTTGAACAGAGAACAAGCACTACTCTGCATCACTATTGCACTCCTCTGTTTGCAAAGATCACCTAACAAACGCCCTGACATGAAAGAAATTGTGGAAATGCTTTCTGGTGAGTCCGAGCCACCCCACTTGCCCTTTGAGTTTTCCCCTTCACCGCCATCCAATTTTCCTTTCAAGTCAAGGAAAAAGCCTCAATGAGTTAATCACTTTCCAATTTTCATTTTCTGTATCTGTTTTATTAGCATAGAACATTAATTGTTACGAACTTTATTTACGTAATAATCTGTAGTAAGCAACTGTGGGGAATAGAAAAAAATGGAGAATGTGGATTTCTCACCTGTTTTTCTCATTTACATACTAGTGTTTGAGCCACATTATTTTAGAAGAATGTATTCTGGAAAAGTAGATTGATGGAGAAAGTGTGTTTGAAAATGAAGGAAAAGTTATTGATGTGATGGAAAATATTATTTTATTGAAGAATGTGTGGTTGAAAATGAGTAGAAGAAGGAAAATGAAAATTTTAATGTGTACCAAAGAGGGGCTAATTGTGTCTCATACTTCATTTTGTTTTGACTTCTTTTGGCAATGATGATAAAGGGACACGTATCCCTTGGATCCCTTGGATTATACTCCAATGAGGAGTTGATGCTTAGGAATCCCTTGCATAAAGTTTGGGTATATGTATGTGATATTCTTGCACTTTCTAAGTGGTGAGGCCCTCTGAGAACTAAAAATTTAGTGCCATTGCCTTTAATGATATTCCTTTTTGCCTTTTATGGACTTAGAACTATATCTTTTTGGGCCCAGAAAACATTTTACTTTCTAGTTGGCTGCTGCCTTGTAAAAGAGACAAGCTATTTTTCCGAAAAGACATCAATTACAGCCCAGAAGAACCTTACTAGGACCCAACCATATGAAAATGATTACGTCCTACTTATACATATTCCTTTTAAGTTTTGATACATGACCACTCATACATAGCACGAAGCTATGTGTAAAAGTCTGAACATACAAATGAAAGGCACCTTAGAAAGCAAATGACTAAAATCTCATACATGGCATCTACGATTAAGATGCTTGTGGTGGTTCCATTGGGTTGCTCTTATATCAAGTTTGATGATCCCTGTCTTACTAATCTGGCTTCCTTTAGTGTCCAACAAAAAATAAAAATAAAAAGAAATAGGAAAGAGCAGATTATATTTAATATATTTCATTTACATGCAAACTAGAGTGGAAGTGTCATATATGAAATTATTATTCATAAATATATGACTTGCATATACATTATCCACGAATAAAGAATAAAGCATCTATCGATATATTTGATTTGAATATTATCGACAACAAACTTTAATGACTTCTGTCAAAAATCCCTCAGTATTTCACTTTAATGCACACACAGTTATCTTTGATTAGATTGATAACTATGAATGCATCTTTACTGCTGGGTTTTGGTCAAGGCATCAAGGTTATGTCTTGTTCTTGTAACATATTTTCCTTTAAATTTGCCTTGTCGGTGTTTTGTGCTCGTAAAATTTGGATGTTTCCCCCTATTTGCTTTATCATTATGCTCGTTAACTAAATTCTATTGCATTTTGTTTGGATAATTCTGAAGTTGGAGAAGGTTTCTATTGGTTTTATGATGAAGAAATCAAAGATGTGGATACCTTTTTAATATGAGCACTTATCAAATTTGGAAAAAAAAGATCTGAATTGCCCAATCAAGAATTCTTAAACACCATGTTTTTTTCAACTCAAGAAATCCATTAGAAGGTTGTGTCAAAATTTAAAGGGAATCCCTAATGTTCATATTAAAGTGTCAATCCTCTGCACCCTGATGCTAAATATATGTATTGAGGTCATATGATATAGTTATCTGGGAATTCAGGGAACTGAACATACGGGATACTTCAATGTAACCAAGGACCTTCTGGTGCCATTTTGGGTGTTAATATCTTAAGAAGGTCAGCGCTTCTGTTATTTTCAAATTTTAAATAGACGTGCTTTCACGGTGTATGCGGTTGTCCTTTTGCTTGTAATGTTTTTGTTACAGTTAGGTAAAATTGAGACTAGAAGCTAATGCTATTCATAGTGTGAGGAAGAGGAGGCCAACAGTCAAATTTTGCTCTGAAGGTAAGAAATGTGGAATTCTGTGTGTACGAAGAAACAATTTAATGCTTCTAGCCTTGTTTTTTTCTGCGGCCTGTACACCGAGCTTTTGCCACCGGAAAGACCCTTAACTGCTCCAAGCCACGTGATTCTATTAAAGTTGAAATTTTCTTATTTTAGCTACTGTATTCATTGTTCTCCACATCCTAACATCAATGGGGTCTATGGAAATTGCCAGCTTGAAATGAACAAGGTAATGGAATTTTCTTACTGGACAACTGCATTCTGCTGCTGATGAATTAATTGCCCTACTTTACAATGACCCTATTTTGACTGAGAACTTCAATATCCGACTAATGTTGCTTAATGCATCAAAATTACCTTTCTTGTCGATAAGTGAACATCTAATGAGGTCAACACGCGACTTATTTCACCAGATTATCTCTATACATTCATTCTATATTTTCCAAGATGTTTGTTTATTTTGTCTTCTGGTATTTGAATGTATGGACAGATCACTGTAGGAGGATAGTTATTCTATGCGACCCAAATGCCGTGTTAGTCACCTCTTCCGCTTATGCCGTCCAACGCCATAACTTCATTTATCGTCTCCTTTTAAGGAGAGTTGATTGCGATATTTCTATGCTTGATTATTATTTGAAAATTCCATATAAGACAATAAACCTCGACTACTGAGGAAGAAAAATAAGTCAAAATTTTGTTTGTTATACTGAACATGGACTAAGAATCTATTTGCAACATCTATTTAAATAATGAGTTCAACGTCGGGTCAATAAATAGTCACATTAAGAGCCACCTTCTGTGTATTGTATCACACCAAATATTGGGGACATTAAATTTGTAGTAATATTTTTTATTCTGCATACTTTATTATAGTTGGCATGATACTAAAGTTACACCGCATTGCACGCCTACCTCAACTACTTAATTAATTACAAGCACTTTTTCTTTATTTACAAGCTTTCTTCTCCCTTTAGCAATAATAAAAATGTCTGAACATCAAAAGACAGCTTCCATGGAAGAAGATGATGCTTACAAGAAGCTGAAAATCGTGCCAAATCCTGATGGCTCAATTACAAGACTCGACTCTTTTCCAACTCTACCGGCAAATCCTGAAATTGACGTTGACTCAACCACCCAAGTCGTCGTTTCCAAAGATATAACTCTCAACGCCACTAACGGCACCTTCATCCGCCTCTTTCGGCCTAAAAATCCGCCGTCAATCACCAAGCTTCCACTTATCATCTATTTCCACGGCGGCGGGTTTGTTTTGTTCAGTGCAACGACTAGTTTTTCCCATGAATCATGCAACCGCATGGCGGCCGAGTTCCCTGTATTGGTCGCTTCTGTCGAGTACCGTCTGGCACCGGAACACCGCCTGCCGGCGGCGTATGATGATGCAATGGAGGCTATAATGTGGGCTAAAAATCAAGCTACCACTAGTGATTCCGATCCGTGGATGAAAGAGTTTGCTGACTTTTCTAAAACTTTCTTAATGGGGAGCAGTGCGGGAGGCAACATGGTGTACAATGCAGGTCTACGTGCACTGGACGTTGATCTTGAACCAGTGAAAATCCAAGGGCTAATAATGAATCAGCCCTACTACGGTGGGGTGCAGAGGACCCAATCAGAGCTTAAACTCATCAATGATCATATTGTTCCTCTGCATGCAAATGATTTGATGTGGTCACTAGCATTGCCAAAGAATGCTGATAAAGATCATGAATATTGCAATCCATTGATTGGTGGGTCCCATGATGAGAAGATCCAACGGTTGCCAATGTGTATGGTGAGGGGGTATGAAGGGGACCCACTGGTTGATAGGCAAAAGGAGTTTGCGAAGATGCTGGAGGCACGTGGAGCGCACGTGATATATAAATTTATTGATGGAGGTCATCATGGTGTGGAGATATTTGATCCAAATTTTGCTAAAGCTTTGTTCGATGATATTAAGGATTTTATTTACTCTCTTGCAATTAAAAGTCATGGTGCAATGTCTCCTATGTGATTAGTTGAAGATGTTAATGCTTTAATTGTTGTTGTTTGGATTTGTCAACGTGATTGTTGATTATAATAAATACTTCGTTATTTTGATGTTTTTGCATCGATTATTTTGGTTCTTGATATGATATATATATAATGTTTGATTCTAAGATTGAATTGCTTTGATAGAGACATTGTCGCTATGGTCTCTCCTCTACCAACACTCACATTCTTTCCCATCACCAATCGAGTGGTGGAGGGAGCTGGAAGGTGGGGTTAGCGTCAGGTTTCATCACTGACATTGAATGAGTAATAATATTCATCATTAATGGGATTATCATCGGTTTAGATGACTATGGATTCCTTGATTCATAACTAAAAGAAGATGAATATGGATTGTTTACATTATGAAAGTCACAATTATACACGTACAAGTCTATAAGCCACAAAGTGACTGATTATTATTTAATTTTAAGCTGAAGAAACAAGTTGGAGAAACTGCAATAACAGATGTAGAAGATCAAACAAAACCCGTTGATAAAGATGTTTCAATAACTCCATTGTGAGTTTCAAGCCACGTGTTTGCACTTTCCTTGAGAAGATATTTGCCTTCGTCCAAGTGATGCACACAGCTTAGTAAATTTGCCTCCAGGATACAATGAAACCCAAATATGGTGCTCGCGTAGTGCAATAACGAAGACAGCCTTGAAATTTGAGGAGAGAAGAAGTTAATATAGAGAAGCTCTTGTTCTCTATTTTCGAATTACAAAACATGAACAAACTTTGAAAAGAGATTGAAATCATATATGCTAGAAATTTAAGGAAGATATAAAGGAGATTGTTGGACCATGATGCCAGATCCAATCCAATCTCTTTAGGTAATGATGAAAGGGAACAATACATTTTATAAGGTGTTTACTTTACACCATTTCAAAAATACAAAAACAAGTTTCAAATTTCACAAATCATGTTTTTTAATTTTTTATTTATAAAATAATGAATTATTAAATATTTAAATCCAATATAATATAATTACCCCACCCCACCTCTACCACCCCTACCGCTCTGGTGACTATTCCGACTACTGTTCCGGTCACAACTCTTCTCTGGTGAACGTTCTGACGACTGCTCCGATGACCGTTTCGCCGCCACTTTGTTCCGACGACTACTTTGATTCCGACATGTGTTCCAACTTCGGCGAAAATTTTTAGGTGACAATTTAAAATTTTCATAGGTCGCAATTTGTTCATCGGTCACAATTTAAAAACTTAAAAGTCACAATTTGTTCACCGGTCACATATCACAAAATTTATAAGTCACAATACTTATTTATGGTCACGAACATCATATTAATTGAACATAAATTATATTAAGTCACAATTTATCAAATTATTGGTAACAAATTAATAATTTGTAGGCCACACATCATGTATTGGTCACATTTTATACAATTTATTAGTCACATATAGTTTATTGGTTGTAACCAACCAAATTATTGGTCACAAACAACCTAATCATTTGTGCCCACCATCAAATCATTTGTGACCACTTCGCCACTACCTCTACCAGTGGCACCACCACCATCGCCGTTAAATAACAACATCAAACAAATAAAACACCACACCCTCCCACCGCCACTATCACTACCCCTGAAATCGCATTCACCACAAAAAACTACCACAAGGTCACCATCACCAATGCCATCAACACAATCACAATCGTTTCTGAGCTCCAACTCACCACCCCAAAACCCCCCAACAACACCAAAACACGGAACCACGGCCGCCACAACCACTCCAACAACAACAAAAACCACGATCTCAACAAAACACCCAACTGTACCTTCGCCACACCCATACACACACCCAACCGCACACCTAATAGATCTGCAACCACCACAACCATCCGATAAATCAAACTCGAAAACTAAGGCGAGATGATAGAGAACGAACCTCTTCAAGGAAGTAGCCTTGGTGTCGCCGGAGCCGCATTGGAATATAATACAGAAGCGACGGCAAAGGCGAGGAAGCTGCCTTTGTTGATTTCTGGGGGCACATCTTGAACAGATGGAATGGCGGGTAACCGATCTCGGCGCCGGCAACGAAGGCTGGCTCATCGACAAACCCGACCTCCTAATCTCCCTTGACACCCACTCTGTAGTACTCGCCAACCGCATGAACTTACAGTCACCGGAGTAATCCCGTCAATGAAAATGAGGAACGGCGGCGGCAAGGGTGGGGAGAGAGAGAGGGGAAAGAAGTGGCGGCTGTCGGGGCGGTAGCAGCGTTGAGAGACGGGAGATGAGGGTGGAGAGAAGATTGGTTTAAATGATTTTAGGATTTGGTTGGATTCAAATGATTTTATTGTATATAGATATAAAAATAAAAATAAAAATAAAAAATGTTTTAAAATTATTAATTAAAACCTTATTTTTGAAATGTTAAACTTGTGATCCGATTTGTGAAATTGAGAATCTAATTCCAGGTCTAGATGTAATTTCCTCATGATGAAAAGGGCTCAACCCAAACCTAAATCTATTGCTCAATAACATCAACTCAACAGGCCCAGTGAAGCCCAAGCCTAATACTCAAGTCCTAGTTAAAGATGTATTTGGCAAATCCTACTTTGGTTGTTTTATCCTCTACTAAAAGTGCAAGCTGCTCTAGACCGTTGATCATTCATTTGGATCAACGGTAGCCTCTACTAGTATAAATACTCTCCTTTTGGATGAAATCCTAATTTATTCCATCATTCGGTCTTCTGTGCGAGGGTTTTCCACAATTTGGTATTCTATGTAATCTCTCTTTCATCTTCAACTCTAGTTTGAATGATTCGGTGATTTTTTGGTGAGATTTGAGTGTCCTAGTGATATTTTGTGGGAGAGTGAGATCCATTAGAGGCCACGTTGAGTTCTCTTGGTTTATAGCAATAACTGCACTCACTTGAATTTTGTGAGGGTTCTTGGGTGAATCTGGTCTTTATGTTGATACAAAAGGGTACAATAATTAGTGTTCTAAAAGGTGCGCATAAGCATCGCCAAAACACCGTCTATGCGCAACAGAAACATCAAACCACTTGGCTTAGCGTCTTATTTAGCGGTCAACAACAATTGTTGATCGCTAATGTGTGTCTAGACGCAATTTTTTTTTTTTTTTATTTTATATATAATTCTTTTAAATTAAAACTTAAAGGTTAATTTACATTTGAAACTTATTTTTTAGTTAGAAATTTTTGAAAAAATTATGAAGTTTCTATAAATTTATTTTAAATATTTAATATGTATTATTTTTAATTATTAAATGATTTTTTGATTGATTAAAAATTAAAAAATATTAAAATAAGAAAAATGTCTTTTTATGTCTTTTTACGTATATCTTGCCTAGTCTAGCCCATAGCTTGGCCTTCACACATCGTCACACATTACGCCTTTTATAACACTACAATAACATGAACCTATAGTTGATTGAAACATTGATGTCAAGTGGGTTAGGTTTAAGTTTGTAATATTGAAATATTCTTCGATCTGTTTAGATCATAATTAGTTTTGTATAAGAGGGATCTATATCATTCCATATATTTGCATATATTTCACACACGGCATATAAGAACATGGGCGAAAGCACTTTTGAGAAACATTGGGTTGCGGTCATCACGAGGCCAAGTATATTACTCACTCAGAATTTAGGTAACTCATTCGATTGAGTGGAGTCTCATTTATAGTGGTCACAAATGAGTAATCTACACAATCATGTTTAATGTGCACCAAACATATTATTGTTCTTATTTCTAAAATCTAGACAAATCTCAATAAAAACAATGTAATCTTACCAACATAAAGTGTCCAATTTTATATAACGATATAATTTTGATCACGTCACAAATTGTGTCTTACTATACTCAAATCATTCAATATACATCTTGTATGATTATGGAACCTAAGATTATTTTATGAATAGTCAAATCATAACTCATAACGCCGTTCATAAAATACTACTTGATCAAGGACATCAATCTAACTGTTGGTTGAGGTCATTAACAAATTGCAAATTGATGAAGAAGATTATACTGTAGACATATTTGGATTGGATGTGGTAGAGAATATATTTGGAAACACCAACTGCAGATTCTTGACAAGACTTGTATTCGTTTCATTAATGTTTGTGTCCTTCCCCCATTTCCATTTCTCTCGAAAGGTCGAATTATCTTGATCCTGCGCGATTACAATGTATTTGCATTTAGGTCTCAATCAAAGTTGTTTTTAGAGTCTCAACTTGCCATATTAAAAAGATGTTTTTTGGGAAAAAAATGAGTTTTGGATCAGTAATTTTTTTTAAGATTGTGTGGTTAAAAAGCAGGGAAAAATATTCGTAGAGAATATTTTATTATGAGAATGTGTGGTTGAGAATTAATTTAAAAAAAAAAAAGGTTTTATAAAAATGATTGTCAAACAAGGGCTTAATATTGCTATAAAAATTAAATTGAAATACTACTAGCTAATAATAATACAAAAATGACACTAGTTTAATCCAAAGTTGTTTAATATTTATTTTAGTAAATAATGTCAGCATGCACACGAGGCAAGGTGACTGTAAATTCTTTATCCATGCAAAATGCTTTTAGAATATAAAAATCTCGCAGAATTTCCATTTTTTTCTTCTTCAAATCAAGGACAGAATAATCTGTAACAGTACGGCTCTGGTTGCCTTTCTTTCCAGTCCATCCTATGGCTTCCTTATTCTTCTAAATACCCTCCAAAAAGCGATTCTTCTTTTTCTCGTCTTTGTGTAGTTATTGTAATTAGTCTTTTCTCTATTTTTAACCATTCAATGTCGCAGTATCTAGACTGCTTTTCTGTTGAAGCCAATTGGTGAAAACTTCAAGTGTTTTCATGTCAGCTCTGTAATGCTTCTGTGTGAATTCAAGAAGAGCCGGCCATGTGAAATCTGGATATATTCTTGGATTTTCTTCACATACCAATTCCTTTGGTGGCCTTACCATTTTGTCTATCTTTGGACAAAGAAAGAATGCCAACGATTTTCTTGGAACTTTACTGTTTACAACTGCTCTATGCAAGCAACTCTTGTAAATCCCATTCGATAGAGCCTGCAAAACATTGTAATGGTCAGTCATATCCAATACTGCGTACTCATCATGTGCTTTGAAAGAGGCTTTTAACTTACCATGAATGTGTCACCAATGTTGACTACAAAAGCTTGTGGATTGGGAGGAATGAAATGCCATTTTTCATCATAAAAAACTTCAAGTCCACCAACATTATCTTGATGAAGGATAGTTAAGGAGGTAGGGTCACAATGAGGTCCTGTGCCAAGAGTTAGATCAGGTTTTTGACATGGAGGGTAGTAGTTTAATCTCATTATAGAATCATTTCCTTCAAAGTATTCTCTGAAACAAGTTGGTCCCACCCCAAGGCTCATTCCCAGGAGCTCCATGATGTTAAGAGAAAGACTGCTCATTGCTTCAGAATATTCTTGGCAAACCCTCCTTTGACAAGCAAAAAATCGAAAAATAAACACATATATAATGAGAAACACCAAAACAATTTAAACTTTTAGATGAAACAGTTTAACAAGGGCCAATTTTCGTACCCGAATTGTCTGTAATTCTCACCCATCACATTTAAGAAATAGCTCTCGACAATGTTGGACAACTGAAGATCAGCACTGTAACGAAAAGAAAGTGTCTCTTTCCAGGGAAGCTTGGAGGAAAATCTATTAGCAAAGCTACTAGCATAACCACAATGGTTACCAATTTTTCTCCGGGCCCTTTGTTTCTCCTCAAGTGGCTTCCCAAAGAAATAGTCCATGCCCTTGTGAGCTTCCTCGACAAGTTCCAAATCGACCCCATGATTTACAACAAGAAAGACCCCGTGTTCTCTACATGCCTGGTTGACTAGACAGGTTGCACGCCAAACCGAGTCCACATCGCCTGGGAGAAAGCTACCCAAATCTATAGTAGGGACATTCAGTACTGGTGGTGGCTCGGAACAAGGTTTCTCATGATCAGGCCATATGAATTGTGATGGTATATTGTACTGGTGTTGAAAAACAGATGCATCAAAAACCAAAGAATTATCTTCATTTGACATTATAATCAAAATGGGATTGTGATTTGAAATCAGCTTTCAGAAGCAATAAAACTGGGGAGGTATTTAGTGAAAGTAGAATTTAGAAGAGGACATGAAAAGAGTTATGTAATAAGGTTGTAGGATAGGCAAGTTGTGAGAATAATGCCAATGGCCTTTATTGGGGAGGTCGACAAAATTAACTTTGGAATCTTATTGAATTCTCACTGTTGTCATCTCACAAATGATTGGAAGTTGAAAGCAAAACTATTCTGCCTCGTATTCAGATACTGCAGTATTTCTTTTTCTTACCATTTTCTCTGGATTTTTTTGCCATAATTTACTGGGAACTGCAAAATGGGAGTTTGAATTAGGTGGAATAAATCAAGACGGATTAAAGTTATAGATTTCTTTTCCTTTTCTTTTACCTTTCCTTTAGTACAATTAGTACATTTGAGTTGACACACAATTTGATGATGTTCTTTAAGCAAAGTTTCAATACCATCAAATAACATTGACGAGACAATTCGGTAGTAGAGGGAACAAGATGCCCAAAAGATAAAAGATAGTGATCAGCGTCTGTATTTTGGAACACAAGATGGGGAAAGAATATTGCCTAAATTCAGTTCACCATACACGCACTATTAACAGGCATATTAACATGTTAAAAGTACTCTTAACGTTGACAAAAGCACAAGTAATTCTTTGCCAATTTAAGGCAAGAGAGTAGACGTTTTTCTTTATTTTGATTTTACCTACCTAACCTGCATCTTAGGGCTGGACAAAATTCTTGAATCGAACCGAATCGAATTGAATCCGAATCCGAATCTGAACCGAGCGATTCTTCATAAATTAAATATCCGAACGGGTATCTGAATCGGGAACCGATGAGTTTGGTCGGTTCTCGGTTCTAGACCAAAATCGAAGATTCAAATAAGAACAGAATCTAAATAAATTTTACAATTTTTTATATTGAATTAATTTAATTATTTTAATTTTTTCTAAACAAATTAGTAAATTAATTAAACAAACCAGCCAAGTCCATGCCTAGCTAGCCCAGCCCAACTCAACTCAATTTCTAAATTCTAAATTTTATTTTATCTTTTTGGTCCAACTATTAATTTTTTGTTAGCCCAATATTTGGGCCTTGTCATTCCCTTTTGGCATTTCCAATCCAATTTCGATTTTTTTCAACATTTAGGCTTTATCCTTCCCATTTGGCCCAACATTTAGGTTGTTTGAAGCAGGTGAATTATTGATGTTGATCACCGATGTTTTAATATTAGTATCTACTTTTTGGTGTTTGTATACATTGAATTAATCTTATTGGATAGTGTTGACATCCGACCTCACCAAAGCGAGTACCGACCTAAGGGTAATCCGACCTCACCAAGGCGAGTACCGACCCGAGGGTAATCCGACCTCATTAAATACAGTTTGTTATATGCATTAAGTTCGTGCTAATTTAAGGTTGGGTATTTGAGGTCATCTCGTACTGATAACCGTCGTTATTTAGGAGACAGAATGATTAGAGATTCCTTACACACTATCAAACATCAAATCAATCAATTACATTTGGATATACTCATGACATCACTTCCTAATTCCACCAATCATATGCATTAGCTTCCTTCCCTAAGTAATTCATTAATTATTGGGGACCACATGTAAGACAAACTTATGATGACCTGACAAGTCGAACTTATTAACCCAATCCAAATGTGCCAATAATGTACTTTCTCAGCTCGATATTGTAGCTGATCAGACAACAAAATTATGTATACATACTTATCTCTCCCTATAAAAATGATGAAGATATCCTCAAGAAAAAAGATGATTCTAAACACTTGATATTTCAAATATCTCCTTGGGCAAAAACAAAGGAAAACACTTGTATTTTACTCTAGTAATTTACAAGTCAATATCAATAAAAATCATCATCTACATTTTAAGTTGGCTTGAATATTGTCTATACATTTTTCAACATATAGTCAATAACGTATATATGTCTATCCCTCCATATAAAAAGGATGAAGATATCATCAAAAAAATGAGGATTCTAAACACTTGATATTTCAAATATCTCCTTTGGTATAAACAAAAGAAAACACTTGTAATTTACTCTGGTAATGTACAAGTCATTATCAGTAAAAATCTTCATCTACATTCTAAGTTGGCTTGAGTATTGTCTATACAATTTTCCCCAACAATTTCATTGTCTAGTCAATGCCAAATATTTGATGCTCACGATTCATGGAATTGGAAGATCAATCTTGGTGGGGAATTTAAGATTTTAGAAACTGGGGAGCAGAAGAAATCCCCAATAAATTCTGCTAAAGAATTATACAGAAAAAGGAAGATCAAATGCTTGTGGTCTAAAAATGCTGTTTTGTGCTATAGAGATGAGCAAATTGCAGGAACAGAATCATGTCACATCACACGAAACAAAAGCATTACAGGAGAAACTACTAAAACCTAATTTTTCAATCAATACGTGTCATATTTCCATGGCAGATCAAACTCAAATTTTGTTCACAGTAACATAATACACACTATGGCTATTCTCAAAGTAAACATGTTTTTCTTGAAAACAAATGTTGGCTGCTATATAAACCAGTAAAACTAATGAGATTGATGCATTGAATCATTCAATGTTCTTCTTAGCAGTCGTGCATGGAAATCTTTGGCAGAATCCAGATGCACACGCCCACTCGAACGCGCACACGAGTGAATACTATTTTGATTACTTAACTAGATTAATATCAGTAAGCTAGAATTAAAATAATCAGTTCAGTCCAATAACTTGAAGTTTCTTTGACGATTTTCTTGATGATAATGTCAGCGCAGAAACAACTTTTAAGGTTGAAAGGTGGTCATATGTTCTAAGGAAAGTCTCACTAAAAAAGTGTGTTCCATATTTCGTTCACAATCTCATTATTAACTAGGAGTGAAATTGATCAGATTCCTATTTTTTTTTATCTATAAAGTTTTACTTACTATATTAGTGAATTATTACTAGTACTTAGCTCGGTCATAGTTGATTTGTTGAAGTCTAGATTTAAGCAAGTGTATCGTTATAGCACAAGCCTTTAGATGATGTAAGCACACAAAGATCGTGTTTTCATAACTTACTTTCCCTAATGAAAATTGTGCATGTGTCAAATCTTTGATCTAACAAAAATAAACCTGGCTTCTTAGAGGTGCACCTTGAAAACAAAATTTAAATAAAGAAAGAAACCCTCTGTAATAGTTTAAACTTTAAGATGATGTAATTAACATGTTCATGCTACGACAAAATTTACCAATGTACCAAAACTCTCTTCTTTTATATGGATTTGGGACAAGTTATGAAGAAGCAAAGGTGGATTTTTCTGTTGTTTGTGGATTACAACCTTTTTGTTTGTTAAACCAGTCTCAGATGCATAAATTGTGTGCAATTGTTTTATGTGTAACCTTTTTTCTTCTTCTTCCTCCCTACTTTTGTGATTGTTTAGTTATGAGCTCCTATAGTTTGTTTGCTGCTGACTTTATATTATTTTAATCAAAAAGAAAAAGAGAGAGAGAGAGATAATGATGGAACAACTTGAAGATCGCCACAGAAAGGTAATTTTCTTCCAAACCAGGGGAATGCAGCTATGCACTAGCACCTTTTTGGTCCAGAACCAGAACCTGTACTGCAGATGGGCGTACACTTCCCATCTCCCTTTGTATTATAAAATCTCAAGCTTTCAATAAGGATGTAAATATACTTTTGGCGGCCATAGTACAAGTAGTAGATAACCGAGCACTGTGTAAAGGATCCAGCTAAAGGCAATAATACTATAATAATATGTCAATACAATCAACACTCTTTATATTGTAGGCTACAGAACTCCAAAGAAAATCACAAAATTTCTACCATGGTACATTTCAAATGGCTTGGAAATACACCCAACAATCATTCACAAAAAAGCTAAAACTTTGAGCATTACCCATCATTTATCCACTAAAACACCTCTTGTACTAACCTATCTCTATGATCAGCTATGGACAAACCTTTGTGCCATAACCAGGGCGAAAAAAGTGCTATAAGCAATGGATGTCTTTTTAAACAAGAGAGGAAATCATATTTGCTGATTCTTCCATCGCCGTCCACATCAAATAAACTATGAAGCCCGAAGATCTGCAAGTCTCAAATCGAGAATATTTAAATTGGGAGAAGAAAGAAATTGAAAATTATAGAAATAATACATTACTCATTTCACAATCCAAAGAAAGTTCGATTTAGTTAAAGAGCTATAAAAAATATTAACCAAAAAGCCATTTAAGAATCTCTTTTAAGTCCTGTTCTATGTGATTCAAAAATGATTCGTTGGGCTCCACGGTTTTACAAGGAAAATAAAAAGTAAAACTCATTTGCAGATACTTCCTTCACCCACCTCATCTTCACTCATGTTTGGGACTGCAAGTGTAACTGCATCTCTTAACTGTCACAAAAGCATTCAGAAATCATGACACTACAAGTTAAAACAATGAAGTGTCAAGGAAACTGCGAGAAAATCCATATATACCTCTTGCTTCAAAATGCAATTCTTCCCATCAACATCACATTCAGTAAATGCTAGTTCACAAGCTTGTTTGAAGAGTGGCTGCTTCAAGATGTGGGCTGAGCCAAGCAGGTACTGAAAAAACATGCACAAAAGTAGCGTTAAGTATTGCATGGTAAAAAAACCTTAGTTCATGTATGGGAAACTTTATAATTTCTTTGTAATTTAGTCATACCTTCATTTAACCACACATTTCGTAGGACCAACACAACTACCCACTAATCCACCACTCATTTCTATCACATTATAATTTTATCCAAACAAGCACTTAATCTCAAGGCATGATAACTTGTGCCTTAATCTCAAAATTTATATGAAAACCTAGAACAAATATCTGACTGTGAATTTCCTTTTGGTTACTTTTGCACAGTTCCTAAAAATGCATGAGACTAGAACAAATATCTGGAAATACAGGAGTGCGTGGAACATAATGTCACTAATATGCACCAATATGAACAGTTACCTGCTTAAATGTTATTTTACCGATCTTCTCCACATCAATGAATCCAAATATCTGCAAAATCAGGGAATGAGGTTAAGAAAATTAGTAAATATGCATTATTATTAACCCAACCAGAAAACAAAGTTCATCTTCGAATGAATCTGCAAGCCTAGCCACTGAAAAGCCAACTACTTCTATCACTGAAATAATGTCATCTGTTTGTGTTACATGATCAAATTTAATACTGATATTCTATGGTTCTAGGATAAAATCTATACTAATTCCTAATATTGTTAAGTACTAAAATAAGAAAAAACATGGTCCTTGAAACATAAAAGGAAAGAAAAAAAATACATGATACAACAGACAGTTTCAAGCCAACTTCCTGCACAACAGACCCAGTGAAAACGCATGTTGCCCAGCAAGGAAATAGAGAGATTTATAACTGATCTTATATTTACCATTCCTGGACATTTCAATTTCAACTGTTAACATTTATTTAAATCCCCAAAATGTCGCTATGAAGAAACAATAGGAAACATGGAAAGCACCATTTTGGCAAAACAGTGAAAGGAAAAGAGTCGCGAACAAGGTGCAGAACACTATTAAAAAAATGTTCAGAGGCTTACCTTTTCCGACAGAGAACAAGGTTTCAATCTTAGAACCCTGAGAAAATCGTGAAATTCAACCTGTCCACTGTGAAGAGAATCGAAAGCCATCAGCAGTAAGTTTTTATCATTGTAAGGGAAAAAAAAAAATCATTTTCAATAAAGGAAAAAAGGAAGAGACTTTCTCTCTTTTTGAATGAATAAATGATCAAGGATAGAAATCGATCCTTAGCAGATCCCTTCTCACTTTCTTTATCCTATTAGCCATGGTTAAACTACTGATTATTCCTAAAGTAGCAACCTTTTAATAAAATTTGCACACTTTCCATTTATCACGTATATGACTATCTTTGATTATTATTCATTATTATATTAAATAATTTATAATAATTACTTAAAATAGCATATTTATTAGTCTTACATGATTTGCGTCCAAATAGTTTTTATACAGAATTCAAATAGAAAACATGCCAAAATATCGAGCATGCCAAAATAGCTAATAAATTGGTTAACCAGTATAGCCGACGACTTGAAAGTATGATGAAATTAGTGGGTAAGCCTGTACCTAGTGTTGACCAAAATATCATGGAAGTCAGTAATTAAAAAGGATAAATGTTAATATGGTTTAACATCGGACAAGACCCTAGATAAAGTGGAGACGAACTAGAATAACCATGTTGGACAAATTTTGTTGGGCTAAGTTTTTAAACAATACAATATAACTGAGATGTACAATGGATGAGCAGACTCTCGGAGGATATATCCAACATGACTGGGCAGAAGTAACCACGCAAACTTTCCAACTGATAAAGCTAATAATCTAGTATATGCTGCCAGGGTCAAGACTGGAACGCCTAATTAGATGCCATATCAATGTCCTAAATCTTGATTGCTAGACATGAAGTGAAAAAGATAAAACAAAATAAATAATACAAATCGTCAATACAAAACGCGAAGCATGGACAGTTTAATCTGAATCAACGATAAATCTTACACTTTTCATATTAATGTAGTAAAATTAAGCATATTGAAGCATCGCATGATACCTTGGATCTGGATTCATTGATAGAAATGTCTCCAAAAAGTCCACGGCCTCCAAAGATTTTATATGAAACAACTGAAAAGCAACAGGCACAGTCAGTCATAAAACCTTGAAGAAAATGAACCGAACCTAACACAAATATATATTATATATTACAGAATACAACAAAATAAGAGTTCATAAGCCCTGATGCAACTCCCATTCTCCATTAACATCTTTCAATCAAATTAAACAGGTGACAGTTCAAAGCATTTTCAATACAATATCATATATAAACCTAATAAAAAGCTTCTTTAACATTATCCAGACACCATTGTCTGAAAGACCATAATAAGTTTATTTCCTAACAAGTCCTACATCAGATCAATATCTATAAAACTTGTGTTCACAAATAATTCCCAGAACATAAGTTGCAGGAGAACTAAAGCAATAACCTCTTTCAATTATTAATTTACTATCATCTATCCATCTCAAGTGAATTATCAAAGGTCAGAAAAATTTAGATAATGAGAAGAGAAAAAAAAGTTAAACATGCGGACATTCAAAAAATATTAATTGAAAATAAATTGAATAACATGGTATAAGAGCAAACAAATTAATTTAATAAAATAATTGGTGGCATATTTGACTTACTGAATCCACCCAGGCCATTTCAACCATAAATTGAGAGGGGTTTTCCTGGCAAAACAAATTGTCAATATTACATCAGGCCAAACTATTCAAATAACTCAAGTTCCAAGACGAAGAACTTTAATCCAACAACTGAACTAAAACATTCTCAAAATTTCCTCAACCAGAAATCCATCCCATAGAGCAATCTAATCATGTAAACGCAAGAACAGTTCAGGGGGCAAATTCAATAGTTTAACATCCACAAATAGACACATCTAGTTTCGTGCCTTCTGCTGTTCATGTGGCAACTCATTTAGATTCATCTCTTTATTGACAAAAATAAAGACAACGGAGTAAATACCAACTTTACATAGTAACAATAAAGGACACGCATCCATGATGTAGTACTTCTGTTCAATCAATAAAATTCTTCTTTTTCTTGATATATATGTCAAGTCACTGACGTTCAAAAAGCGCATGAATAAATAAAGCGTCAGAAAAAATGAAGAGGGATAATTGTAACTGAAGCACACGCATCCATGATGTAGTACTTGATATATATGTCAAGTAACTGATGTTCACAAGGAACATGAGTAAATAAAGTGTCCGAAAAAAGGAAAGGGGGTAATTGTAATGTAATCATGATGCTCAAAATGCATAATGTGCAAATTAGTTGATTACTAAGCGATACTGTAATAAGTTTTTTTTTTTTTTTTTTTTCCATCACATGGACGGAGTATCAGGCAACTGTGAACCAAAAGAAGTAAAATGTCAAGTTAATGACATCCCTACACCATTTACTAATAAAATGGTCAGATTACAACATCTATGAGCAGATACAAGGCATCTATGATGCACCGACACGAACACATGTGTCCAACACAATACATGTCGGATAAATCGACATACGATTTTTTAAAAAAAAGTACAGACACAACACGTCATCGTCACGTTGATTAAATTCTTAAAAATTCTTTATTTATGTAGTATAAATTTAGTTTTATACTTGTTATTAATTTTCTTGTTGAAATCCTTTAAACATGAGTACCTATTTGTTACTTAATAATAATTTTGAATTAACAATATATAATATTTCTAATATAAAAAGAAAAATGATTAAGGCAGAGTGTCCGAAAAGTGTCAGTATCGACTCGTTTCCGACACGTGTCGGACACGGACACGCTATCCTATGCTACTTCAACCTTATTTGCTTAATGATATGATATCAAATAAAAAATAAAGATGTAAAATCTGCACAGTTACAAAAATACTTTCACTTTCCAAATTTCATTTAAGAACTCCAACAACAGCTTATCTTTGTTTAACATCAGTAATTCGTCAATTTTTTTAATGGTAAGGGAAATAATAGCAAACCTGATTCAACTCAGATGCCTTTGAAAAAAGCATGAAATCTCCATAAGAATGGGATGTTTGTACCACATTGAGAGCGCTTGCCATGACAGAGCTAGTCTGCATTCAAGTTGAGCAAAGATAGCAATCCAATTATGCAGATTGATTGATAAAGTAAGACAAAAGGTGATCTCATACAACATTTTTAAGCATATCCATGTGGAAAATGGAATACATATTAAAGAAAGTCAAGTTAATAAAAAAAAAGGCATTTTCTATATTGATAATTTGTACAATTATGCAAAGTTCTAATATTTCGAGAAAATGGCCTCTGGAAGAAAAAGTAATAGAGATATCCAACATGGTGTGGTATAAGAATGTGCTTAAGCAAGTCAGACGGGAAGATTATTGCTCAAGTGGTTGCAAGTAAAAACCAGTCAATTCAAGTACCAAGATCATGAGAATGAGGTAATGAACAAGCCAGTTATTCCTAACGGGAAAATTAATGCAAAACATTTGCACATACATAAATAGAGAAACCTCAGCCGCATGGAACTTATAAAATATACCATTCAGAAATTTCAGCAAAGCTTTAAGAAAACAAATGCATTAAAAATAAGGTCCATCCAAACAAACAGCAGATAACCAGATTCCAGAAGATTGGCATACACAGGCAACCGAAAAGGACAAGCAGTTGTTGATATATTATGTTTTGTAACCCAGTGCAAGAACAGCTGACGACGTGTGCATATATAGCTGGACATGTTTGAATGTATATAATATTAAGACACTACGATATATGAGCACAAGGGAGAAGTTAAAAGAAAAATATCAGTAACATATATTAAAGAAGCAAATCTTATAAAAACTACTAGACTCGACTCACCCTCTGAGAAAAATGGATAGCATTTTCCTTCCTATTTTCATGGGGAGACACGAGAGGAAGATATTCAACCTGCGCAACATAAGATAGATGTATGTGATTACTTCAGATCAACATGGCATTAGTTCTAAATATATTAAACTTAACTGTAAGGAAAACCACTTGAATGGATGGGAACCTCAAGAAATGCACAAGAAACTAAAGCTCACAATGGTTGATAAGGAAAGATTACAATTAGGTATGCCTGGCTTCCGCAAGTTAAAAGACTATTTCTCTCTTCATTTATAAATTATACCAATAAAAGACAATTTCTCAGGTAAAATATTTCGGGTGTGTTTGATTAGCATGGAAAATATTTCATATTTTCCTTGATTTTGAGGATAACAATATTTCAAAAGTCGGAAAATATTTTCCATGAAAAAATTGGCAATTAAACAATTCATTTTCCATGAAAAAATTTCCAATCAAACACACCCTTCATTTTATATTATTCGTGAGAAGACTGCCAATTATATGAACTGTTCTTGAAGCTCAAAGTTCTTTTCCAATATTCTCAGCATAAAATGCTCCACTAAACTCTATAGTTCAAAAGCTTAATTAAATTACAGTGAAACAATATTGAAATAAACTTAAGAGTTTTATTTTCGTAGAGCACCTCATCCACTAGCCATTTACTAACAACATATAATTAGCGGGAAGGAGCAGAGGTTGCAACTTTTTGGGCCTGCTGGCACCACGTTACAAAGTTTGAGAATGACAACCGGTAACCAAAACAAATGAAACGTAGATCAAGCACACAAATGCACAAGTAATATACCTCCATGAAATTGTGAAACTGCGTGAACATTCTGAACATCAGCTTTGCAACAGTAATATGTCCCCTGAATAAAATAATGAATCATGTGAAGTAAGCCCATATGAAAACATATGACATGTTCAGAAAACACAACTGAGGAGACTTTACCAGGATTGGTCGAAGTGAACATGGGGATAACGAACAACGACTGGCTGGACGGGATAACCAGGGATAAATGCACCAAGTTGGAAAGAAATAAGAAGCCTTCCGTTTGTTGTCGTTCCCTCAGGAAATAAAAGCAGTCGAGGAAACCGATTGGAAGAAGCTTTTCTCTGTATTTAATTCCTTGAAACACATTTCTGTATCAAATTGCTTTATATATTGATAAAACTTTAAAGCTTGAAATTCTTTTTCCCATATCGGAACACAAATTTTTAAACCACTAGAACCTTTTTCATTTTTCTCATATTATGTCAGGGATGGCAAATTCCGTGTCCTCGATCAACCCCGTATTGCACTGCCCTAAATGGGCCCGATTAGTGAACGAGGGGGGGATGGAGAACATGGTCGCTGCCCCGAAGTCCCTGGACCTAACCTGATTCTTTTGGTTTTACTTTACTTTCATATTTTTCAATTTATATCGTATTTAAAAAATAAGAAATAACCCCTGTTTAGTGTAGATTAAAATCTACTAAAAATTTCAAGTCAAAGTCAATAACTAATTTTAATCACATATTTCTTGGGATCCACAACGTCATCAACTTTTATCAAAATTTACTAAAAATCTAATTTTAATCTACACCAAATAGTGGCATAATATTAAAAATAATTAAACGGGATGGTAAATGTGAATTTTTTTAATCCCCTCACACCCTACTCCTCCTTGCCTCCCTAAAATCTGGGATGGTAATAGCTGCCCCCACCCCGTTGGCTTCCTCATTTTATGTTTCAGTTCACAATGGAATGTAGACAACAAAGGCCAGATTCTTTATACCTTTATTTCATTGACAGCATGCTTTCTGGAAGATCTTGAGAATCTATCAACATATATCACCTATGGAATTATAGATAAAATGTAACAAAAATGTAGAACTTAGAAAGTGAAAAAGATTTATTGTGTATCTAGCATATAAGCTGTGTCCACCCACCAAACCAAAAAATGCAAAAGGTTACTACACAAAATGTAGCCAGTAAGTAAAGATTTTAAGGAGCATAAGAATACCTGCATTGCTCTGATGATGGTTCCAACAAAAGGCATGGAATCATGCGATTCAGAGGAAACAATGGTGGGAAATAATTCATAGAAAAAGAAAATAGGTTCAATATATGATACATGATTAGATACAACTATAGGAGCAATCTCCCTCGGAGCAGGTTTTCCTCTTCGTTTTATCCAATGGTACCTGTAAAGTTAAGAAGCAAAAGTAGAATAAGTTTCTAATTCAAAGCAGACTTGTGCAGTAAAAGAAATGTAACGTCAATCATTAAAACCTTATAAAGTGAGCTACTCCCTCTTCCTATGATGCACCGATATGGACACGTGTCAGATACGCCGACACGTGATTTTTAAAAAAAGTACAAACACGACACATCACATCATTGACATGTTGATTAAATTCTTAAAAATTCTTCATTATATAATATAAATTTATTTTTATACTTGTTATTCATTTTTCTTGTTGAAATCTTTTAAATATGAGTATCTATTTGTTACTTGCTAATAATTTTGAATTAACAATATATAATATTTCTATTATAAAAAGAAAAATGATCACGGTATAGTGTCCGAAAAGTGTCGGTATCGACTCATGTCCGACACGCGTCGATACGAACACGCTACCCTAATTGAAGTGTCTGTGCTACAGAGCCCTCATCATAAATTACATGTCTTCATTTCCCCTGACAGAATCCAAATTCATCTCCACGATCCTAAATTGCACACTCCATTTATATACGTAATAATTGCACTAGCATCATTTTGCATTGTTCAATTTAAAAGACACCATTAACTCAGGCGTCAGTTTGTATTGTCATATCAAGTTATATATTTGGAAAAAAATGAGACATAAATTTTCAACTCTTCTTTAACATTTAACAAATATTGTCTAATTTCAAACAAACTTCACACCACTGATAAGATTCCTCAATGATTCCCACTGTTGTACACAATCCAATCACAAGAAGATGAGGGAATTCTTCTAAGAACCATGTTTGTGTACTCATATTTAAAATAAAAGAGACAGATGGATTGTCTACTTGGTCCAAATATTCGGAACACTGAAAGACTTTTTGATCTCATGTGCAGTGAAAAACTCTAAATTTCCTGTCAGCAAGAACAGAAAATTTCTAGTCATCATTTACCATGCTATTCTAATCACCTAGCAACCTAAGTTTTTCTCTGTAAATATCGTGCAAAAATTCCCTGCAATTTAACATGAAGATGACAAATTTATCGTGGTTGAGACAAGTATTAACTTGTGCATTAATATGTCCCTCCAAATAGCATTATCTATAATATATTAAATATAAGTGAGAATCATTTTTTGGACGATCTTAATCCTACTACAATTTAATTATTTCAAATAATACCTTACATCTCGATTTTCAATATGTAATAAATACTTCAAAATTCTTGTGATGTATGAACTTTGTGTTATTAATTCTCAATTAATTAACATTCACATTAATCTAAACTTGATGAATCTTGATCTACATAAATCTAGAACTATTATAAATGAATTTATTTATATTCATATAACTAAGAATTTTAATGGGTGTATAAATTCATATATTATCAATAAATTCCTATCTACCAAATATAGTATAAAAAGGTTGCTCATTTGTAATATTTCATCCTCGCAGAAAAAATTAAATCATAGAAATTGAAGTTTGAGAGTACAATTTCTTTTCTTAAATTCATATCCTAAATTTTATTTTCATTAGTTACTAAAGAAAAATACTCCTATAATTTCTAAGGCTTCTGTTGACAAGAATTTTTTTTGAAAGAATGTGTAACTAGCTTCTGGTGGGCAACCCGTAACTTGCTCGGACTTGGGTGCTTCCTCTGCTGCATTCAAAGAGATTGCTCCTGGTGGACAACCTGTTGGCTTAGCTGGTTGCTCTGCTCGATTCATGGTGTAACGTAGAAGATACACGCTAGAAGTTTCCAAAATTTATTTTTAATTCATAGTTAATCTAGGTTTCTGCTTATGCACGGCACTACCCTTGCATATGATAGGCATTTAAATCCCAAAAAATAATTAAGTCAACAACATTCAAGTACCATCAACATGCTGGAAAAAAGGGGAAAAATAGAAGAAAACATTCATAAGTAGATCTCAAAGGCAGTAGATACAGAAGCACGGATCCTTTTTAACTGATTTCATTTACTCTTCTAAACCCACAAAAATCTTAAATTTAATATTTTTAGATATGCAACTAAGACAAGTAACATCTTGAGAGAGAGTCGAAAAGAACATGATCTTTTTGGCAATTAACATACACTTACCCAAAGGAGAAGAGGATTAAACGCGCACAAATGCGGGTGACCCACATGAGCCGGCAGCGCCATTTCGGCATTGGGTTCTCCTTATCCTTCCACCCGTGAAGCGCCAATTTCGTTGCCATGAATCCCACCGCTAGGCAAAGCCCAAATAGCGCGAGCCTGACCAGGGCAATAGGCAGACAAATCACAATCTTCACCCACTCATAAACCCCTGCGATATTCAGCGTGTGGTTCCGGAACGGATCGATCGTACTGTAACTGGGCAATTCGAAATCCTCATTGGCCCCGATAAACTCAAACGGGTTCGGCGGATTGTTATTGCTTTCGCCGTTTTGCTGCTTATGGATTCGGGCAGATGGGCTCTGAAGGACTGTCGATTCGGTCGGGCCAGGGTCCAGGTCCTGAACGTTGATAGCCAAATGGGGCTGATGGTCCGATGGTGGCGCGGACAGTAGCGGAGTGGAGAGAGAGTGATGTTCTGCCATTGTTGATGCCTTTGACAGACCAAGGATGAAAAGTAGAGAGACAGAATATACGGACAAAGGGACTGTCAATGTGGAGAGAACATATATGAATCAGCAAAATTGAAATTTGGGGTGATGAATTTGAGCCACTAATCAAGGAGAGATTTTGATATAATGGCATGTGAAATGCTTGTGATACTATAATTAAACATTTCGCGACGCATTTTTCTCTCTTTTTTTTTTAAATATTAATTACGCATTCTTTAATAAATAATATTACACGTAAATTAAAAAAAAAATATCTCTTTTAAGCACACATCTTTTCTTTCTATATATAAAAAGTGGCTATTAAACGGAATATGTTGGTTTAACAGATAAACTAACGAAATTTCTTGATTTAACGGAAAAACTAACGGAATTTCTTATTTTTAACGGAAAATCTTTTTTCACCACCCCTACTTTCAAAATTATAATTAAATAATAATAATAATAAATTAACTTTTGATAATTCCTTCAAACTAAAATATCTTAGAGCTAACTTATTCGAATCGACTTTTTCTCGAATCTGATTTATGTATCTAATTACGATTTATCCAACGAGACCAATATTCATATATTTACGATAACTCCATCAATATCTAAATATTTGACACAAATAAAATATAATTTGATAAATGTATCATTTAGTCCCTAACTTTCAAAATATTAAAATATAGTATATAAAAATTGAATTATATTTTATGAAAATTTTCGGGATATTACATTCTCACCTTCTTAAAATATTTTCGTCTTCGAAAATTTATCCGTCACTTACCAATACTAAGTCTAACACATGATATACATATATTATCGTAATACATATCATATTTTAACGATAAAATGAATTGCATTATTACTTAAAAAAGAGTTAAGACTTAAGTCATGCAAAAAGTTTAAGCCTCCGTTTGTTTCTCATTAAAAACCCATAAAAATGAAAAACATGACCGTTATCCATCACATCAATATATTAATTTTGAATTTCTATCTCTTGTGTGGGGTCCAATAACGGCTATATTTTTCATTATCATTCTACATTAATGAAAATCAAAAGGAGTCTAAGTAAACTCATCTTCTTACCCCTTAACATACTTGAGTTTTATGTTTGTGATTTTGAGTTGGAAATGACAGAGAGAAGCACTTTATTTAATTACTAGGTGTAAGCAATGTACAGTGCACGTTTGCTTAGTTTACATTTAATAGTTTTGTTTAAGAATTAATTTGTTATTAATAAAGATGTAATTTTTTGGTTAATTAAATAATTAATGATGTAATGTTTATGTAATTGATAAATAATTAAATAAAGTACTTCTCTCTATCATTTCCAACCCAAAATCACAAACAGAAAACTCAAAGTATGTTAAGAGGTAAGAAGATGAGTTTACTTAGGCTCCATTTGATTCTCATTAATGTAGAATGAGAATGAAAAATATAGCCATTATTGGACCCCACACAAAAGATAGAAATTCAAAATTAATATATTGATGTGATGGATAACGGTCATATTTTTCATTTTTATGGGTTTTTAATGAGAAACAAACGGAGGCTTAAACTTTTTGCATGACTTAAGTCTTAACTCTTTTTTAAGTAATAATGCAATTCATTTTATCGCTAAAGTATGATATGTATTACTATAATATATGTATATCATGTGTTAGACTTAGTATTGGTAAGTGACGGGTAAATTTTCGAAGACGAGAATATTTTAAGGGGGTGAGAATGTAATACCCCGAAAAATTTCATAAAATATAATTCAATTTTTATGTACTATATTTTAATATTTTGAAAGTTATGGACTAAATGATACATTTATCAAATTATATTTTATTTGTGTCAAATATTTAGATATTGATGGAGTTATCGTAAATATATGAATATTGGTCTCGTTGGATAAATCGTAATTAGATACATAAATCAGATTCGAGAAAAAGTCGATTCGGATAAGTTAGCTCCAAGATATTTTAGTTTGAAGGAATTATCAAAATCTAATTTATTATTATTATTATTATTTAATTATAATTTTGAAAGTAGAGGGTGGTGAAAAAAAAATTTCCGTTAAAAATAAGAAATTCCGTTAGTTTTTCCATTAAATCAAGAAATTTCGTTAATTTTTCCGTTAAACCAACATATTCCTTTTAATAGCCACTTTTTATATATAGAAAGATTTATCAATTACATAAACATTATATCATTAATTATTTAATTAACCAAAAAAATTACATCTTTATTAATAACAAATTAATTCTTAAACAAAACTATTAAATATAAACTAAGCAAACGTGCATTGTACGTTGCTTAAACCTAGTATTTCAAAAAAACACTATTTCAGAAATTATAATCTTAAATAATGGGGGGTCAAACGTGACTAAATGTATATATCAATTTAAATTAAGTACACATCAAATAAGCTTGAATTTATTCGGTATTTTAAAAATCGAATTGAATAATGATCAAATAAAAAATGTAAAATATTCGACATGAATGAGCTAATTCTATTGTGATTCGATTGGTTTTTGTATTGAACAAATAGGTTCCTACGTGATTTCAGGATTCAAATTTGAGCTTTTACATATAAATTGAACTATTCTCAATTTTCTTCGCAATATATTTGTTTCATTTATATTCTTGTATTCAAGTCACTTTTTTTTCACATACTTCAAAAAAATTAAAGTATTATTCACTCATTCACCAATTATTTTTATTTATTTATAATTCGTGACGCTTATAGACAGCTCCTCGACGTGCTTGGAGAAAAGAGTAACCTCTTATAATTTAATCAAAAAATTGTTGTTTTTCAATTTCTCTCACTTGTTTTTCATTAAAAAAAATAAATAAAAATCCTCTTTTTCTAGAAAAAGTCTACCTAGTAACTTCCAAAATCGAAACATTCTTGTACATGTCAATTTAAGAAGGAAACCACGAATATGCTTTCTTCTACGTGTTTCAATCCTCAATTTTGTGGACTCAGAGTATGCTGTCACAACTAACACCCAACAAAAAAAAGTTAAAATAAAATAAAGAGAGACGTGCAATTGAATATACACAAGCCACATCGCAACCATCTTTTATCATTTATAGGGTAATTTGTGGTCATTGCCCCCAATCTTTACTACCTTTTAAACTTGTATCTCCAACCTTCATTTCTTGACAATGATTTCCACAATCTTTCACTAGTCCCCACTAACTAATTCAATTAAAAAAAAAATCCATTGAAGTGATATAAAATGCCAATTTTACCCTCAATCTTAAATATATATGAGAAGCAAATTAAAAAGGAACGAAAATGAAAGAAAAATAAGAATGGTATGTCTTCTCCGTCGACTTCAATTATTACTAGTGAACACTACGATCACCACTCACATCCATATACATAGCCGCAGATCCCCACGCTACAAGCCCACGACGATCGTAAGCAAATTTAGGTAGGCTAGGCTCAACTCATTCCTTCAACTCATTTCAATTTTTAGTTTGATCCTAAATCTGCAAGTTAACCACCACCATTGCTAATTGTACTAATGAGTAGGACTGAACATGGTTCGATTTGGTCATCTTTATAATCGAACCGACCCAAAGTTTTCGGGTATTTAATAAATGGAACTGTCGGGTCCAAATATAATTATGGAATCGTTCGGGTTCGGTTCAGTTCAGTTCCGTACCATAATTAGATTTTTTTAACATTTACAACCGACAAACTCAGAGTTTGGAAAATGATTTTTGATATATTTTTTTTTACGTTGATGAATATATACAGAGACTTACAACATAGTTAGTGGGATTGTTACAGATTTACAGCATAGCCACTAATTACGGGATGAGAGCTAAATCAAGCCAGCTAATTTACACAGTGATGAGCACTGAATCAGGAACTAAATCAGGCCAACTAATTACACAATAATAGGAGCCTTAACACCTCCCTCAAACTGATGGCGGATGGGACAATAGGCGAAGTTTGGTGCGATGTTTCTCAAATAGAACTCGACTTAATGGCTTTGTGAGAATGCTGGCTATTTGGTCTGCACTAGAAATAAATTTAACGATCACATTTCCTTGCTGAATTTGCTCCCTAACAAAGTGGTAATCCAACTCAATGTGCTTGGTCTGTGCATGGAATACCGGGTTGGCATTAAGATAAATGGCACCGACATTGTCACACCAAAGAGTGGCAAGTGTGGATGATAGACAACCCAATTCACTGAGCAAGGAATGAAGCCACATAATTTCGGCGGTAGCATTAGCCATGGACTTATATTCATTCTCTGTTGAAGATCGAGCTATAGTAGGTTGCTTTTTGGCCACCCAAGAGACTAAATTGTTGCCCAAATAGACAACATACCTATTGGTTGATCGTCTATCGTCAGGGCAGCCCCCCAATCACTGTATGAGAAGCATTGTATTGCAAAGGATGAGTGTTTAGAAAAGAAGAGTCAATATCGCTTAGTGTGTTGCAAGTAGCGTAGAACCCGTTTGAGTGCCTGCCAATGCATAGTTGTAGGAGAGTGCATATATTGACAAAGTTTATTGACATTAAAAGCAATGTCTGGATGTGTAATGGTGACATATTGTAAACCACCAATTAATTGGCGATATAAATCACCATGTTCAAAGGGTACACCCGAAGTTTTGGTGAGAGTGGGGGAGACCGCCATTGGTGTAAGGCATAGTTTGCATTCGGACATCTGAGATTTGTGTAGAAGATCAGAAATGTATTTTGCTTGAGAGAGTAGTAGACCATCGGGTACATGTAGTGCCTCCATACCCAAGAAATAATTCAATGTACCCAAGTCACGAATGGGAAAAATGGACTGAATTTTAGTCATGAACCAGTCAACAAGAGTAGATGAGGTGCCAGTGACTAAGATGTTATCGACATAAATAAAAACAAATAGTTTAGAGGTACCATCACACCGTATGTACAAAGAAGTGTCGGCCTTAGAGAATTGAAACCCCAATTGAAGTAGAAAATCAGAAAGTCGATGAAACCATGCACGGGGAGTTTGCTTTAGTCCATATAGAGACCTGTGAAGATGACAAACATGATCAGGATAATTAGAATCAATAAAGCCAGGGACTGTTCCATATATATTTCATCTTCCAAAGTCCCATGAAGAAAAACATTCAAGATGTCCAATTGCCTAACACACCAATCCGACATAGTAGCAAGAGATAAAATAGTGTGGATTGTGGTGTATTTAATTACTAGACTGAAGGTTTCATGGTAATCCACACCATGTTCTTGTGTATAACTCTTGGTCACAAGTCGCGCTTTGTATCGATCAATACTGCCATCGGCCTTGCGCTTGATGTGAAAAAGCCATTTGTTTCCAACAATGTTTTTGTGAGATGGGTGAGGTACCAATGTCCAAGTGTTGTTGGAAACAAGAGCATCAATTTCCTTGGTCATAGCATTCCGCCATTCAGCATATGGTTTTGCTTGATTGTAAGTGTTCGATTCGTGTGTTAAAAATTATGTTGTTGTTCGGGTAGAAAGGTAAGCTTGGCGTTTGTGGAGTGTAGTTGGGTGAATGTTCGTGTAGTGGGTTCGGATGGGTGGTGTTGGAGTATGAGAAGTGGACATTGAGATTGTTTGGTTGGTGTAGGATGATAAGTCAACAATTAAATTTAAATTGGGAGAGGTTGGAATGGTAGGGGATAAGGATGTAGGAGATACAAGAGAGTTGTGATGGGATGTAGAAGTGGGAGGAGACGTAGTGTGTGATGGTAGTGTGGGTGGATGAGGTTGATGGGAAGGAGATAAGAAAGAAGAAGTGGAATTGGAATTAAAAATCGTACCTGAAGGAGCCTCAGAGTCCCAGTGAGTTGAATGACGTGTAACCTGTAGCCAAGAAGAATTGTCCGAATGAGAGGATGTGGGGGTTGGACGTGATTGATATGGAAAAATTGTGACATTAAATTTAGCATGTCATGCTAAGTATATGCGACTTGTTTCCAAGTCTAAACAATGATAGATACTATGGGTTGGACTTTGACCAAGAAACACACAGGGTAAAGATTGAAAAGTAAATTTATGGCGATTGTACGGTCGAATTAAAGGGAATATGGCACATCCAAAAGGTTTCATGCCTAGGTAATTAGGATCTTTGCCAAAGAGAATTTGATATGGGGACTTGTGGTTTAAAACCGGACTTAGTGTTTGATTAATGGATTGAATGCTTACTGTAAAAGCAAAATTCCAATATTTTAGGGGAACGTTACCATGAGCTAACAAAGTTAAACTAGTGTCAACTAAATGGCGAATTTTCCGTTCAGATGTCCCATTTTGTTCATGGGTGTATGGACAAGCAATTCTATGAACAATGCCAATAGATTGAAATAGTTTACTTAGTTTTTGATATTCACCACCCCAGTCGGAATGGAAAGCTTTAATTTTTGCATAGAATTGTCTATCAACGAGAGATTGAAAATTAAGAAAACATGAGTAGACATCACTTTTATTTTTCAAAAATAAACCTAAGTAAATCAGGTATAATCATCAATGAATAAGGCAACATAACGATGCCCAAGACTTGAGATTACTGGAGCAGGACTCCAAACATCAGAAAAAATAATATCAAAAGGAGCATTACTCTTATGCTCGACACTGGCTAAAGGTAAACAAGATATTTTTCCTAAGAAACAAGAAGAACATGGTTGAGACTTAAAATTAGAACACGGTAATTTGAAACGTTTGACAATATTGGAGATAGTGTGCATATTTTGGTGTCCAAGGCGTTCATGCAACTATTGAAGTGTTGGAGTGGTGGTAAGATAGGCAAACTTCATGGAAGGATGAAGGCGATAGAGTCCATTCTCACTGAGACCGTGGATGAGTACCTTCTTGGTGAAGCGGTCCTTAACCAAAAAATAAGTAGGGTGAAATTCAAAAAAGCAATTGTTATCGGAAGTGAACTTTTGAACAAACAACAAATTTTTAACAATTTTAGGAACGTGGAGAACATATTTTAAAGCAAGCTCACCACCTGCCGAAGGGATAGAAGTCATACCAGTATTAGCAATGTAAAGTCCTTGGCCATTACCAACATGAAGAGTGTCATTACCACGATATTCATTGCTTATCTGTAGTGTAGAGAGATCAGGAGTGATGTGGTTGGTGGCGCCAGTATCGGGTATCTAAACAGGTTGTGAGACATATCCACCATAGCCAGGAGGTGTGGACTGTTGAGGACCAGCATATGAGTAGTTTGCTTGAGGTACGAAGGAGGGTTGCTTGGAATAACGCCGACGACACTGCTTAGCTGTATGGTTGCGCCAGCCACAGATTTGGCAAGGTGCACGAGGGCGACGTTGAAAACCAGAATTGGAGTATGCAGGAGCAGATTGGCGTTTTGGGGTAGGCTTATGAGAGCAACAAGATTGCGCATAGCAACATGAGCAAGAGGTGGTTCCTGCGTGGCTTTGAGCAGTATTTCATGAGCCACGAGTTGGGTATGTAGTTCGTAGAAGGGCACAGGATCAGACTGAAGATTCAATGCAGTAATAATACTGTGAAAGTCACTACCAATATTGCGATAAATGATCTCATTAAATTCAGCGGATGAAAAAGGGCGATCAGCAGTGCTGAGTTCATTAGCCAAGGCCTTTGCAAATATAGGAGAAAATATCTTCGGTAAGGGAGGAGAGAATCCAAAACAAGAGAAGTTGATCTTTCTTGAACCAAAGATCATATTCAAGATTGGGAACTTGAGTGATTGGCGTCGTTGTTGAGGCAATAGTATGTGGAGGAGCAACGAAGGTACCATCGATGAAGCCATAAAGATTCTGGTAATGAAGAAGCGGGATGAATTGACCCCTCCATGTCAGGTAGTTTTTGCCATTGAGTTTGATAGAGAAGGTATGTGTAGACGATGATGAGAGAGCAGGTATGGAAGTGGTGGAGGCAGGGACAAGTTGATTAGCCATGAGTGAAGAGGAAGGGTTCGAGAAAAAAAAATATTGTTTAGAAAAAAAATTTAAATTTACCTAATTAATTTGCTAATTTGTTTAGAAAAAATTAAAATAATTTAATTAATTCAATATAAAAAATCAAAAAAAATTATTTAGATTCGGTTCTTATTCAGTTATTTGATTTTTGGCCTAGAATCGAGAACCGAACCCAACTCATCGGTTCTCGATTCAGATTCCCGTTCGGGTATTTAATTTATGAAGAACCGCTCGATTCGATTCCAGTTCAATTCGATTCGATTCGATTCGGTTCAGGAACTTTTGCCTAGCCATACCAATGAGGGTGCTATATGGAGATGGGTGTGATTTGGGACCATGGAGTTTGGTGGTGACAAGACAATTTGATGAAGGTTGAAGATATTGATTTTTTTTCCTTTTTCCTTTTTGTTATTTGTTATTTGTTATTTCTTTAAGCCTGAGGTTAATTGGAATTTTACATGTTATAGATTTTTAAGAAATTCATTACTGGGAGTGGGGACTGTGGCTGCAAAAAATGCAGAGATTTTTAGGTTGGGGACAATGACTGCAAATTACCCTTATTTTAATGTATTCTTTCTGTAATTCATAAGTAGGAGGGAAAAAAAAAAAAAGGTTTAACACGCGTTCATATAAATCAATTCACATGATTATTTAATTGCAACTAGCTGGCCTGCTGGCTGCTACCTTATCGAGGCACCACCATTAGGACAGACTGTATAATGCTCATTCCGTCACCCGAAAATAAATTTGTTTCTATTTTCACACAAATTAAAAAATTATAATTAATGTAGTTAAAAATATAACTTTTTTCTTATAATTTTCCTAATATACTTCTATATTAAATATTGATTTAGATAAGAGTAATTCATATTTATTAATAAAAAGACACGTTAAATATGAAGATTGAAAGAAGGACAAAATTTGTTTCCAAATTACAACTATTTAAGTTGTATGTCCATGTGGCTATTTTCAATTGGCTTGATTGTTAATTCCCGGATTGTGCTTCTTCACATAGGTTGTGAGCCGAACTTTAGTTGGCTTTTTAACGTGATGACTGATGATTTTTGGACTTTCACTTTTCTCATTCGGTCTGTTGGTTTTTTTTTTTTTTTGTCTGAAGTGCTTCCTTTTCTCTAGAGTCTCTTCTTATTTTCTCGTGGTTGATATTTTCAAAATCTTAAAAAGGGTATATGAAATCCATGTGTAAATCGCTATTGTAAAAGTAATCTTGGGTCGATTAGTTGGCTATGTTGATTAGGTTCTGTATAATGTGTATATATAGCGTGTTAGAGTTTGATTTTGGGTTGAAGTTTTAGAATATCTTTGGATCGATGACTAAACATTGCATGATCCGATTTTGGTTGGTGTAAACTCTCTCTGGATGGCATTCTTGGTGCACTAGTGTATTAAGCAGGTAGTTGAACCCCCCAGATTAGGCATAGCCGAACTGGGTTAACATCTTTTTGGTGTTATTTTCATTTTCCGCACTACGTATAATCTGTCTTTTATATTGGTTATGTGTTATTTGGGTGAATTAAACCCAACAAACATATTAGACAATTAAAAAAAATCATATATACCCTTAATATGGAAAGTGACATTTAATTTGAAACAGACCCAAAAAAAAAAAAAAAAAAAAAAATTATCTTTATAGGATGGAGGGCAAGACAAGTGCAAAATCCCAATTGAATTTGTTCGACACAACGTGCCAAGAAAATGTCAATACAATATCGTGATAGTTTATTAATACATCTACCGATTACGTTAACCATTGCACTAATTACTACAAGATGGGTCTCCAGATATTATAATGTAAGATTATTAATATTTTAATTAGTGAAGGTAGTGGCAACCATATCTGACCATTGTCAACCCAAAGGGGTGGCACATGCTCGATCTGATTCTCTTCGCCAAGCATGTGATGTGAGAGAGACAAATTAAGTATATATTAACAAGAAGAAATTACACAAAATCGGATTTTTAAAGATTCGATTTTAAAAATCAAATTATAGGTTTAACTTTTCAAAAATCAGACATTTTATTTTAAATATTAAATATTAATTGTACAAATTTGATCCCAAACCTTAATCAATTTCATTTTAATTTTTCTCATCCTTCTCACTCGCTCTACCTTCTCTCATCTCCGTCACTCTCTCCTCCACTCTCCAGTATCCTCGCTATCTGCTGGAAGTCAGCCTCCACGAGACCGGGTATGAACAGCACATCGTAGCTATCCACGGTGTGAATGGCGATGCACTCAGAGACATCGCAGATATCATTGTGCAATGGGCACCACCGCTATGGCGGTGAATGATGGGGGATTTGGGGACATTGTGGCTGCAATCTAGTGTCTGAGTTTTTGTAAGTTGTGATATGGGGAAAATTTTGTCGCGACGAAGTCGCGGTTGAATTGTGGTGGTCGTGGTGTTTGGGCAGCTATGATTTTGTTGGATCCAACGGTGGTAGAGGTTATGTTGGATATGGTGGTGGTAATGGATATTAGCGGTGGTGTTGGTTTTGGTCTGTGCGCCATGTCTAGATGTTGGGGGCTGTGGTGGTTGGAGGTGATGGTAAGATGTTGTTGGCGATAGGTATGTCGAGGTTGTGGTGGATCTGGCACAACGACGTGGTGGTGTTTTTATGCGATGTGTTGATTTGTTTGAGATGGTGTTACTATCCGCTGTTTGAGGTCACAAATTATTTGGTTGTTTGTGACCATGAAATTGGTTAATATGTGACATATAAACAATATGTGAATAATAAAAAAAGATAAATTGTGACTACGAAATAATTTGTGACCTAAAAAATTGTTAATTTGTGACCGATAATTTGACAATTTGTGACTGCATACTAAGTTGTAACTTATAATATTTGTGATCGATAAATAAATTGTGACATATAATTTTTCTTTATTGGTGACCGATAAATAAATTGTGACTTATAAATTTTTTGAATTCTGACAGTAAATTAATTTGTGACCTATAAAATTTGTGATTTGTGATCGTAAAAAAATTTGTAGCTTATAAAATTTTTTATTTGTGATCGATGAACAAATTGTGACATATAAATTTTTTGAATTGTGATCGTAAAATAATTTGTGGTTTCAATTTTTTATTTGTGACCGATAAACAAATTGTGACCTATAAGATTTTCGAATTATGATCGTAAAATAATTTGTGACTTGTAAAATTTGTAATTGTGACCAATTATATAAAATTTGTGACCAAATTATATGGAATTGTGACCTTAATATATTTAATTAATAAAATACATGATTGATTAAATAAATTATAAAAAAATTAAAAAAAAATCTGATATTTGAAATTTTAAACATTAAAAAATCTTAAATTTTAAATTTTAAACTTTATCTCTTAAATTTGAAATTGGTAAAACTAAACATCTTATGAATTCTTCCCTATTAACAATTACAATAATTAGCAATAAATCTCTTATCCTCCTAGATGATTAGTTATTGTATATTCAAGAATATTATGATCAAGAACCTTATCTAATTTCTTTGTGAAAATTAAGAAATGGACACAGACATCATCAATCAATGCACCAGTAAACAAGGTCCGAACTTTATTAAGTGGGTGTTTGGTGGAAATTAAAATTAGATTTTTAGTAAATTGTGATAGATACCGTCCATTAGTTCATTTTAAAGAAGACGGAAAGTAAGAGCCCAACTTGAGGAACAATCGTAACAAATATTACGCAAAAATTGCAACCCATTTTCTGAGAGTCATTTACGATCCAAATCGGTAACTTGGCGAGAGAAGCATTCTAGACAATGGGTAGAGGATTACCATAATCTTTAGCTTCTAAATGTGACAGGAGATGGAACATCTTAGAAGGGAGAAGGGTAGAAGAAAACTAACATCACTTCTTGTGGTTTTAAAGAGCCAAGATGATCTAAATTTTCCCCAAGATATAATGAATTGAACGGAGTGGCAAGAAAGATAGATAATACAATGACGCTTAAATTTTCTCGTTGTCATAATGATTACATAATAAAAAACTAAAGCAGATCAACCATGAAATTTTACCAAGATTTGTTATCTGTCTATGTAGTGGGGTTCCACATCATTACTGGAAATCCTGGGATGCCAACTCCATTACTTTATAGTACATGCCCACCTTGTCCATAGATTGTTGGAAAAATTCTAACATATTTGAGGCCACACGTAACATATTAAAATGTATTGTGCTATTATTTAAAATATATTAATCAATTAAAGTGATCCACTAAAGATGAATTTTGACTACTAGATATTAGGTTTTATGGAATTAAAGTGTAGAGACCGGATGGTTGTTTCAAATTGATGAAGGGCCGATTTGAAACAAATGAAAGATAATGATCATTCATTATCTTAATATTATTATAGGGGTCATGGTTCCCATGGTGAGTGTGGTTATTCTTCTTCTCTACATCCCCATCAATAGAGAGAAAAATTAAGAGAATGCCACAAATCACTTTGGAAGATCATAACTAAAAACAAATGACAAGAAAAAAATGCCCCAAATGGAAATACATTTTGAACATCCAATGACATTAACATCTATCAGGCAAACTTCAGTTAGCTTCGTATTCTTATTTTTGTGTCTACATGTCAAAAGAGTCACAATCATTATTTATTTCACCTGACTTACATTGATGAAGTACCTCTCTCTGAGTTTTTCACCTCCAAATACACATGAAGTCGGTACAGCTTGCCATAGAACTATAGTCTACAGAGGGTATATGGGATCGCGAGGTATAATCTTCGTTCTCAGTAAACTCACCTATTACATTGTGCTCGAGATGGAGGAATCTAAGGTGGGCGGGAACTGCAAGTGAGAAATGGGAGAAATAGGCTCTTTCCTTCCTCTTTGCCCTATTTTGAAATGGCTTCTATCTCTTTTCTCTCGAATCGGCCGATTTTTTATTTTCTGTAAGGCTTCTGTGAAACAACAGCCTGTAAGTCCAGCATTTCTCATGAATTGATTGCTGGATTTGAATGTATTAAATTGGATGTCTCCATATATTGCTTGTGCGAGAGAAAAAGATGATTATTGCGCCCATGATTAATCCAACTAAGATGATGGACAAGCACAGCCGCCCCCAATCCCCAGCCACTACGGTTTCTTGGGGGCTTCGGCCATGAAAAAGGGGGGAAGAGCTTCTCCATTAAGGTTTTTCCAGTGTTTTGAAAATCGACTCGGTTATCGACCCGGAAAAGGTGAAGGGTCAAGGGTCAAAGGTTCAACCGGGGTTGAATTGGATGCAATAAATACATACAAAAATAATATATATTTTTTAAAATTTTCATATTAATAATTCAAAGTGTATGCTTGATTACTTTTTCATATCAACAGTAGGCTTTCCATTGATTATGGATATCACTCAACCTGTGTGTTAAATTATCCTTCTCGATAATAAAGGGCACGAATGCAATGCACTTGTTCAAAGATGAAAAAAGGCCATATCTGATACATTTTAGTTTTATCCGATCAGAAAAATTGTGGTTTTCTCCATATATGTTTGTAATTCAATCTCAAGAAACACACTCATACTTCATTTCAATTATACTAACGAATAAAAAACAAAGAGAATCAAAAAACAACACATCGATATTGAATCCAAGTGCACACCCGAAAAGAACCAATTCAAGCTTAGTTCAATTGCAAAAGGTATAACACAAGGGTAAGTAAATTAGACCTAATGCTAGAAAAAGTAGCACAGCAGCTTCAAGCTTTTATAACCATAGAGGCAATATTACTTGCCCGATTGAAAATCAAAACAGCTCCTGCTTCTAAAGTATGCCCTTGAGGTTGCATCATCAGCTGACCCAGCCTGAAGCATGGGCGGATTTACAGTGGGGGCAGGGGGTCCGCTGCCCCCCACACTAAAATTGAAATCCAAAATTTTGCAATAGATTTTACAAAAGATTTTCAAAAAAATAAAAAAAAAATCCTTATAATTTTCAAATTTGCCCCCACAATTAAAATTTTGTGAAATTTGCACCACAACTCTACTCTCCTGGCTCCACCCCTGGTGTCACGGGCTGCAGCTGTGCTTAAGCCCCGTGTTGTAAATATTCATTTAATTCGTAAAATAGATAGAAAATAGAAAAGAAAAAGTATGATTTTGGAGCCAAATAACGTCTACTCCCGTTATTTGGGTTTTTGTCCCGAAGTCTATTATAGGGGGTATTGGTCTTTCAAAATTATTTCAAGCTTACTAGTGTTTTCCCCCTGCACTAGCCATTTATAATTTCCTACTTTCGTCTATTGTAATGTCCTGCTTTTTAGCAATCAATGATCAGTTATTTCCAATGCATTTCAGTTTCATGTTACAAGCTTTCTTAAAATTGTAATCAAATTTACTTTCGTCTCGACGCGATCGAGGAATAGGCGGAAGGTAGTCTAGCAGAGCAAACTACTGCCGCACGGTGTCCCTTTCTGTGCTAAGAAAAGGTTACCCGTGAAAGTTGGTATCAGAGCTGCGGCTCAAGATCTCGTTAAGAAAGCAATGGAAACTGATCCAAATTCTTCGAACACCACGGAGGTGGTAGATGTTCAGAAGAAGAACACCCGACAGCGTTTGGAGGCGCTTGAGGTGACGAACACTAGGTTGTGTTTTGCCATGGAGAACCTCGGGGATAAGGCCGAGGCGGCACATACGGAAAATCGGGAATTACGCATCCAACTGGATGAATGCCAAGAGGCATGCGCTGCTATGACTGAAGCAGTTGCTATCATACCTGATCTGCAGGATGAGATGGGAGCGTTGAGAACTCAGTTACTAGTTCTTCAGCGCGCGATTGGCAATGGGCAAGCCATCGCACATGAGCCAGTGCATAGGCTCAGAATTCCAGAACCGTGTACCTACGGAGGGGCACGCGATGCTAAAGAAGTTGAGAACTTCTTGTTCGATATGGAACAATACTTTCTAGCGGCGTCGATCAGGGACGAAGCGAGAAAGGTCACTACAGCTACCATGTATCTGAGTGGAGATGCAAAGCTATGGTGGCGAACGAAGTATGTTGACACTCAAGCCAACAGAATTCAAATAGATTCTTGGGATCTGCTCAAGGAAGCTATCAGATCTCAGTTCTTCCCAGAGAACGTGGAATATGAGGCACGTCGGGCCTTACGGGAACTGAGACACACAAGCTCCATCAGGGAGTATGTGAAGGCCTTCTCGGGGCATATGCTGAATATCAGAGATATGTCAGAGAAGGATAAGCTGTTCACCTTCATGGAAGGTTTGAAACCGTGGATGCGCACGGAACTTCAGAGACAGAAGGTCACTGATTTAAGCGCGGCTATGGGAGCTGCCGAATGTGCAAGCGACTATCAACCCGAGTCGAGAGAGGATCGACCTTCGGGAAATAGTCAGTCTGTTCAAGGTGAAAGGAGACCTTACAGACCCAGCTCCAACTCAAATGGGGGAGATCGTTACTCTCAGAATAGGGGAGGACCCTATCAAGGCAACCGCCAGAGTAACTCACCGAGAAAATCTCACAACGGCCGTCAAGGAAACCATAACGGCAGTTCCAGTTCTGACTGGAATCGTGGGAAAGCAAAGGAGGGCAGATCTGATGTCGCTCCTAGATTGAAATGCTTTCTATGTGAAGGACCTCACCGGGTGGCTGAGTGTCCTCAGAAACGGATGGTGAATGCATACTGTCAACTAGCTGGGGGATCAGGTTCGAAGCGAAATACCCCACAGGCTAGCTGCCGTAGTGACACCGACTCCGAAGGAGACGAGGATGTGATTGGTGCACTCTCTCATTCGTGCAATACACTATTGCATCGAAATACTGAAAGGGATGTCGGTCCCTCAAAAGAGCCGAAGATTGAAGAATCGAAGGCTCGCGCTTGCAAGGCTAAAGGCCTAATGTACATTGATGTGAGGATCAATGGAAAGCCAATCAGGGCTATGGTGGACACTGGTGCCACGCACAATTACCTCGCAAGTTCCGAAGTAGAGCGGCTCGGACTTGCTCTGGAGAGAGGTAAGGGGAAAGTCAAGGCGATCAACTCTGTTGCTCAACCAATAGCGGGAATAGCTCAATCGGTGCCGATCAAAGTAGGTCCATTTGAAGGAAGGACAAATTTGTCGGTAGTTCAGATGGATGATTTCAAGCTGATTCTCGGATATGGCCACTCTGCGGGCACCTACTATCCGTGGTTGACGCATATTGCACCTCTCACCTAATTGCGTTGAGAACCCCATCCAAATTCCACCCATTAAGGGGCAAATCTTTCATCAAATCTAACCTCAATCCAACTGCAGTAAGGGTTTCAAGAGAAATGAACCCTCATTCGTATGTTCTCTTCGAACAGAGGAAATCGAAGAGACAACTGGCTCACTGGAGCCCCTTTCCATCCTGAATAAATCCGTCGAAAGTGGATCGACGAACTACATCAGTGGATTGCCAAGAGTTGAAGACTTTGGCACTTTCATCATCGGGATGGACTATTCATCTAAAGATGCAACGTTCATCACAGCACCCAAGTATGTATCAGCCGAAGAGACAGCTCAACTCTTCTTGAAGCCTATTGTCAAATACTGGGGATCGCCTACTGTCAATAATCGAGATTCTCGATTCATTGGCACATTTTGGACCAAGTTGTTCAAACTTCTTGGTTCAACTTTGAGCACAAATGCTACTATTCACCGAAAATCAGACGGACAGACAGAGCAGTTCAATTCTATGCTGGGAGACTATTTTCAGCACTTTACCTCTGCTTCGCATGAAATTCGGGTGAAACTTTCGGATGTGGCTCAGACGTGTTTCAATGTTCAAAAGAGCTCTTCTCCAGACAAGAGTCCTTTTGAAATTTCTACTGGCCAACAACCGTTACTCCTCCATACTGCAGACATCGATCAGAAACATTACTTGAAGCCTGCAGATTTGAAGCAACCAGTTCTGAAAGTGAAACTACCAGAGATGACGGTTGCTGAAAAGATTTTTGGCTACCAAACTACTCAAGCTTCAAGAAAATATCTTCAAGAGTACTTGGTCAAATGGAGCGGATGCAACAGCAAGAAGAATACTCAATGGCTCCGAGGACATCGCCAAATCAAATGGGGGAGAATGTCACGGGCTGCAGCTGTGCTTAAGCCCCGTGTTGTAAATATTCATTTAATTCATAAAATAGATAGAAAATAGAAAAGAAAAAGTATGATTCTAGAGTCAAATAACGTCTACTCCCGTTATTTGGGTTTTTGTTGCTAAGTCTATTATAGGGGGTATTGGTCTTTCAAAACTATTTCAAGCTTACTAGTGTTTTCCCCCTGCACTAGCCATTTGTAATTTCCTGCTTTCGTCTATTGTAATGTCCTGCTTTTTAGCAATCAATGATCAGTTATTTTCCATCATGTTCAATTTCATGTTGCACGCTTTCTTAAAATTGTAATCAAAATTTACTTTCGTCCCGACGCGACCGAGGAATAGGCGGAAGGTAGTCTAGCGGAGCAGACTACTGCCGCACGGTGTCCCTTTCTGTGCTAAGAAAAGGTTACCCGTGAAACCACGACAGGCGAGAGGCAGCTAAGCAGTCCTCAATATTTTTATCATAATTTTCTCTCTCGATATCTGGTTGAAGAGATTCAAAATGTGTTGAAAAGATAACTCAAAAGACTATAATCCTTCTAGAAATAGCCTTGTCCAAAGTTCAATGTTTTCTGTGTGAAAAATGCGTTGCAATTTGTGATTGAGAATCTAAAGCATGATTTGCGCAACATTTCTTCATTTCTTTGACTTTTAATTGCATTCCAATGATCATGTGTAATCTTTTTGGACGCATTGGACTCCTTCAAGACTTATGCTACTAATTCAATTATTTTGCTATAATTAGAACTCAATAACTCATATTTTGACTTTGATTATAATTTGATAAACTCCTAATACAATTCAACTATGTGATTTTGACTAAGGAACTGCCAATTACAATTTTTGAAATTGCAAATTATAACTTTGACTTAACATACATGACAAGCTTAAGTATGTAAGACGTGCTCAAGTATGCATGACAAGCTCAAGTATGTGGTCTCTACGGTTTTCAGGTCGTATTCCGAATGTACAATAACCACAATGGTTATAATAACAAGTATCTCACTAGT